>JBBMJZ010023889.1:0-10549 GCA_037833815.1 Zingiber zerumbet
ATAAATCTAAGAATGCAAGGATTTAAGAATTTCAATGAAGTACTAAGCCATCAAGTTAGGACTTATTGCCGAAAAAAGATATTTGTATGACTGTGAGATGGAAAAAAAGATCCCGCTCTCCATTTTTCATAAGGGAATGTGTTTTTCATTTTGAGAATGGAACAAAAAAGTAAAAGGTATATGATACAGTGTGTTGCGAGTGGTCTCAAGATGATGTGACAGTCAAAGTCATGGTGAGGTGGTGGTGCAGAGTTAGAGTATATGCGGATGAATGAGTCACTCTCACCAGGGCTCAGATCTCCACTTCTCATAGCCAAGACTCTTAGCATACAACCGGTCGACCCAAAGTGCTGGTCGGACCTCTCTCAGCATATAGTCAGTCGATCCTAGAACCGGTCGGACTTACAGGGCTCGACTCCTCCCTTCTCAGCACTGGTAGGGCATTCAGAGCTCAATGCCTTACTTCTCAGTGCCAAAGTGCATAACATACAGCCGGTCGGACCCAGCGCCGGTCGAGCATTCAAAACTCAGTCTCGTACTCCTTAGAGACAAGACCTCCAGCATATGGCCGGTAGGCCCAAAGTGCTGGTCGGACCTTCTGGGACTTAGTTCCCCACTCTTCAAAGGCAAGTATCACAGTATATAGTTGGTCGATTAAAGATTCGATTGGACTGCCTCTAGGAGACAACATTGTCAAAGAATCGCAACAACCTATCAGAAAATAACAACTATTCGTTAGGAAATATTCCGCTATCATAACATTTACCTGCAATAGAACCTTCCTCTAAAGGTGGTCGTACTTCTTCCATTACCTAATTCTAACATAAGACATTCTTTATTATTGCGGAGGTTATGAAAAATGGTTCATATAAATGTAACGGAACCTTCCTCAAAGGGTAACTGTACATCTTCCATTATTCGACATATTCTGACACCCGACATTTTCTGACGCCTCATTATTACGGAGGTTCTGAGGGTCAATATAAAGGGGTCCTCTCCGTTGGCCAGGTAACTTTTACACTACACAGACACACATCTACGCTACTATTCATTTTCTTCTTCATTTTTTGCCACTATTTTGACTTGAGCGTCGAAGTGCCTGTACAGGGGCCCTCCCTGGTTCTCGCTCTAACGTTTCCATTTGCTCTTTCTAGTGTGTGCAAAAAGGAGCATTCAAAGCCATTTTCTTCCACTTCAAAATCTTCTCACAGTCAACATCAGAGCCATCTATCCAGCACGCTGTCTCCTCCGATTTCAAACTGGATCAATATATATGCATATATTTGAAACCATCCACCAAATAACTCAAAAATGGATGCAAAAGAATTGTTGATGGTGTTAATCATGTTGACAAATATCAAAGTCTGAACAATCTACATGTTCGAAAATGATGATAGGAAATGTTGAAAATGGCCAAAAACTAGATCTTCTATTCTAAACAAATCTTTCAGGAAAATGGTAGTAAACATGGTGAAGCGGTAGGGACACATGCAATAGTTGACTAAGCAGGAAAGGCAAGGATACAATTGTTGCTTTGAAAATAAAGCATAGAGTATCTCCAGCTGTAAGATACCAACACTGACAGTATTATTTAAACATATACAATTCTCAAAAGAGAACTGTTAATTAAAGTCTGTCAGGCTTCACAAAATTAATAAGAAGAATAAGGAAAACGATAGAGTCAGATTAGCAAAACTTAAAACAATGAAAAATCTGGGGAAAGGAAAGGATAGGGAAGAAAAGGATCAAACAAAATAAATTGAAAAGAGAATAGAACATACATACAGATTAAAATTGCAAGATTTTGATTATTTCACAATTCATCGACAAAGAACAACATTTACTTAACATGCATCAACCAGAAAACTCACAAAATGACTATTCAAAACCTGAAACTATTAAGAGTTTTCACCTATGCAAAAATTTTGAAATTCGACATCAGTGTTGAGATGAATCGTGCATCAACTATAATTATGGACCCAAACTATGCAATCTGGGAAAGAAAACCCTAAAAATCACCATTTTTCAGACATTACTGTGGAAGAAATGTTTGCAGAAGGTCGAAGAGCAAAAATGATAACAAACAGCAGAATTCGAGAAGGCCTTTTTAGACTCACATTGAGCACATTGATGGCAACCTCCCATGGATAAAATACATTCTCCTTGTTAGGAGTCAGGGTGCACACGGACTCAAATTCCTCATTCCACTCTACCATGCCTCCATCGCCCACCTCTTCCTCCCTCGTCCGGTTCTTCTTCACCGTCCTCCTGAGCGAGCTCAGGGTCACCTTCGGCCCCTTCCATCTTACCTCCGCAATCACCTTTCTCTCCACGTCCGGCTCCTTCTCGGCTCTTACCCCTTCGACCTTCTTCACCTGTAGCCTCACCTTGAACTTATTCGGCAGCGGTGGCCGTGACCGCCATCGCATCATCCTTCCCACCATCACCGCAGACGATCCAACCGCCTAGGAGAAGAATGCCTAGAATTTCCGCTGGCTGACAATTTCGAGGCGGAAGCGCCGAGAAACCCCCCTAATTGCTGAGAAAAAAGCCAATTTTCCACCAAAATGCGCCAGAAATCGTGAGACAAAACTGTTCCTTTCCGATCAAAGGGAGCCGAGAGCACATGGATCGATCGGCAGGAGGAAGAAATGTAGAGGTTTGTGGGAAAATTTGTACAGAGATCGAAGGAATCGAGAAGGAACGCGACCAAGAGCAGAGAATATGCGAAGAAACGATGTGAACATTGGCACGAGGAGAAATATTAGGAAAATAAAATAAATACAAATTAGTAAAAACAAACGGTTAGTCACGGCCGGCGTGACGTTGTTATAATGCCGTTAATTTTTAAATATTTCTCAACGAAAACGAGGGTAGAACTCCGTCAACTTAACGGCGGTGAAATTACTTTCTCCGGTTGCGTAACTATGGCTTTAGCCTCATTTTGATAATGCCATAAATAGATGGACACATAATTTATTAATATACTATAATTTTGTACATGGGTAAATTTAAAACTAAAGGACAAAATATTTCAAGATCATAATTATTTAAAATTGAAGTTATAATGTACAACTATTTAAGACTCCATTATATGATGTAATAAAATTGTAAAAATAATATATAAGCATATCGAATTATAAAATGATATTTAGACCTATTATGCCATATAAAATTGAATATTTGATTATGAATTGAGTACACAAAAGTTATAAAAATAAAGATGATTATGTGGATATAATCAAATAAAAAATTAAAAAGTTGGAGTTGCAAAAATTTTAAGAGATAATCAAGATATGTATTTAAATAATTAATAAATATTTTAATTGGATGATTTAAGATTATGATAAATAACAGATTAATAGAAAAAATTAAAGAAAATGCAGTTAATGATTATAAAATAAAATTTATTTAAATATAAATATTATAATAGTAGAGAATTAAATCAAAATGATTTAGACCGTGTAGTAATCTACTAATTAAATTTTTAATTGATGAAGAGTAAATCGGAAAGCATTTGAGCCTCATTCAAACAATCAGTATTCTTAGAGAGGAGAAATCTTCTATAGTAGGCGCTGCTGCAATCCAAATATTAAATTTCTTAATTGTTTATTAGAAACCTAATCATTGCACTATTGATCCTGGACAATAATAATATACTAATTAATGAATGAAATGGATAATGAATGAAATATTTACATAAAATGGTTCAAAGAAAGGAAAATAAATATTTTTAGGAATTAATAGACTAATTAATATTTGTTTACTTCTCTATCTTGGGTTTTGTTTATTAACAATTAAATGATACTGAAAATTACTGGATCGTTTTTTACTGCAAACTCCGTGAACAGACAAGCAAATCCAAAATGATCCTCGAACATATACAGAACAAATAAAGGTGATGGACAGTCATATAAACTTAGGACAACTGAAGGAAGGAAGGTCCAAATGGAGAGGGCAAAAGAAGATGAGCTGCATCTAGTCCTAAACTGACAGCCACTGCCATCACAAGATAAAACAAAAATCCAGAACGCACGTAGCAAGGACCATCAAGGAAAATTATTGGAGCCCCGGGCAATGCTACGGTACGAAAGTTTAAGTTTTTTTTTACAGGCATATATATTCTGAAATTATATCAATTTCAATATTGGTGGTGATTTGTAGTTTTTTTTTAAATGAATTATTAAGATGTAATGGTGGCCAAAGGTGAATAGTTCGCCCCCAGTGTTCCCGTCAACCTGTCCAAAGGTTAACATTGATGAGGTAAATCATAGGCGGCTACTAGCCTTTGGAATAGTGACTAGCACATAGGGGAGATATTTTATCTCGGCTTTGTTAAGATTTGAACCCCAGATATTATGATGATAATACTTCAATTAGCCATTAGACCATCTCGAGCTCAAGATGAATTATTAAGATGTAATGTGTTCTTGTAAAGTCATTATTAATCTCTAAAATATGAAATAAAAGTCATTCTACTTCCGTTTCATTCCTAAATTTTAATCATCCACTCGACCATGCATATTCCTCCAATTCCTTAATGTGAATGATTATTAAGTAAAAATTAATCAATCCATTTTCTTCAATTGGCTGACAATCGCCCAATCGATGCGACGGAAAGCTGCCGGTTTCCGCTGACCTCGGCGCGTCCTCTTCCTGTTTTCCGTCCTCTCCTCCGCATTCTCTTCGCGGGATTCGTCGCAAGACAGGGCCCCTTGTGAATCGGACGGGGGATTTGTCGACATCTCCCCCTTCGTTTTGTTTCGATGCCTCGAAATGATTTTTGAATCGCTTCTTTACGCATGAAGGGGATTTTCTCGGTTTGTAAAATTGAATGCGTATCCGCGTTGCAAGATCCAATTTTTACGTGGTCTCGTCTCGGAGTTCCAGCCAAGCAAGGCATCTGATCGACCTAGGGCGTGGGATCCAGTTTCGTTTGGGTTCGCCGCGAGCAGTTCGATCCAATGCCGAAGAGGCATCGCCGGGAACATTGATTCTTGAATCCAGATGGGGAATCTATGCGTTGGACCGACGACCCTTTCTAGAAGTGCAATCTTTCAATCACTGTCTTCTACTTTTTGGCGTAGCCGTGCAAATCAGGACGCTCTTCCAGCTTCCCATAGCAAAGGCTCCGGCGAAGGTTCCTCAACCTCGTCCTCATCAGCTAAAGCGGACACCCAGGCGCCCCGACCGGTTAACATCCATGAAGATGAGCAGAAGCCTGTCAAACCAGCACCCGACAGGTCGTCAACGGACCGACCCAACAGGCCCACGCATGTCAAGAGAGCCTCCAGTATCGCGGGGCTTCAAGCAGAATTCGTTTTGAAGCGCCAAACTGAGAATTTGAAGGATGTTTACAGCTTAGGTAGGAAGCTCGGACAAGGGCAATTTGGTACCACATATCTCTGCGTAGAGAAGGCAACTAGCAATGAGTTTGCCTGCAAGTCCATTTTGAAGCGAAAGTTGACGACGGAGGAGGATGTGGAAGATGTTAGGAGGGAGATCCAGATAATGCATCACTTGGCCGGCCACCCAACTGTCGTTTCCATCAAGGAGGCTTATGAAGACGCAATGGCTGTTCATGTTGTCATGGAGCTATGTGCTGGGGGCGAGCTGTTTGACAGAATCATTCAGAAGGGGCACTACACAGAGAGAAAGGCGGCGGAGCTCGCGAGGGTAATCGTAGGTGTTGTAGAAGCTTGCCACTCGATGGGGGTCATGCATCGTGATTTGAAGCCGGAAAATTTTCTTTTTGTCAACCAAATGGAGGATTCACCTCTCAAGACAATTGACTTTGGATTGTCTGTTTTCTTCAAACCAGGTGCCGATCTTCTTCTTGTTAATATTGTTATGCAACTCAAGATGCATCTTTGATTGTGATTTTATTTTGAGTCACGCAAAAGTTGTAGTAGTGAGCTTTACTTTGCATCTAGATAGATTATGGTCCTAATCAGGGGCTTCAGATGCTGGATTGATTAGCTATATAGAAATTGAGGTAAAAGAATTTTATTCAACATCCATGTGGATATTGATTAGCTATATAGAATTTGAGGTAAAAGAATTTTATTTTTTCATGTTGCTTCAGATGCTGTTCATGTTTTCACTAGTTGCTTTGTCTCACTTACAAAGCTTTTGTTGTTGTCCTTCCAAATACCCAACATCATCTGAGAACATCTAAATGGATGAAGTTGCTTAAATTCTTTCAACCAGTTTATTGTCTTGTTCAGGAGAGAGATTCACTGATGTGGTCGGCAGCCCTTATTATGTTGCTCCTGAAATCCTAAAAAAACGTTATGGTCCTGAGGCAGATATTTGGAGTGCTGGGGTTATCATTTATATTCTTCTTAGCGGTGTTCCTCCATTTTGGGCTGGTGAGAATTTGTTCTCTATTCTTATCAGTTTATATTAGCAAATTCATACTGTTTATATATTTCCCATTACTTGTGTAAGCACCATTTTGTCTACAATTTTCTGATCTAATATCTTCTGTAATTCACAACACTCACAGAAACCGAACAAGGTATATTTGAAGAGATTTTACATGGTACTCCTGATTTTGAGTCAGACCCATGGCCAAGCATCTCCGAAACCGCCAAAGATCTTGTAAGAAGAATGCTTATTAGGGACCCCAAGAGGCGGTTAAATGCTCATGATGTTTTGCGTAAGTAATTATTATTAATTCAGGTGCATCAATGTAGTTCCGTTGTTTGGTCTCGTTCTCTCTATTTCATGATACAAAACACATCCACATGACAGTTAAGTAATTTGACTAGCTCGGTAAATGTACCTTTGAGTCTGATTAAGCAGCACTTATTTCACGAAAACAATGGATGATCTAGTTTTATGATGAATTTTATTTGCTTAACTTGTTCTTGGTTTCCTGATCAGGTCATCCATGGGTTCAGATAGATGGAGTGGCCCCTGATAAGCCTCTGGACTCTGCTGTCCTATCTCGGTTGAAGCAATTCTGTGCAATGAACAAGCTGAAAAAGATGGCTATAAGAGTAAGCTTTGAAACTGTTGGGGAAAATGCAGTAAATGTTGATCCTACTAGGATGTTTACTTATGAATGATTCTTGGACAAATCAACTGAAGAGCTTATCAATTAACTCCAAAAAAATCATAGTATTTCTCCAGTTTTGGTTATGATCATTGCATGCGTACGTATGCATTTTACATAACAAAGATAGTTTTCCTGTTGTTTCTTTTCTCATTACTTATTATATTGACATGGCAATGACTCCTGTGATTCTTTGAAGCTCAGTTTTATTGTCACAATGCACAAATTGACTCAACCATATTCATGTCCTTCTAACCTAACATCTTATTTTCTTTCCTTGTCATTACACTGGTTCAACCTGTTTTCTAAGATGAGATTTTGAAGGTAATTGCTGAACAACTTTCGGAGGATGAAATTGCTGGCCTAAAGCAAATGTTTAAGATGATAGACACAGACAATAGTGGACAAATAACATTTGAAGAACTCAAGGCTGGTCTAGAGAGAGTTGGTGCTAATCTAAAGGAGTCTGAGATTTATGCACTTATGCAGGCGGTAAGTAATTAACCGCAAGGATTCTGTTAAAGAATCATATCCTTTTGCCATTATCGTCTACCACCGATGTTGTGCATTAACTTCATCAAAGTATATTAACTCAAAACTCTTTCTTATCATCTTGTTTCTATTTCTTGGAATTTGGAAATTTTAGGCAGATTTTGATAATAGTGGCACTATCGGCTATGGTGAGTTTGTCGCTGCCACTTTGCACCTAAACAAGATAGAGAAGGAGGACCATTTGTTTGCTGCCTTCTCATATTTCGACAAAGATGGGAGTGGTTACATAACTCAAGATGAGCTACAAAAAGCTTGTGAAGAGTTTGGTATAGAAGATGTCAAGCTAGAGGATACGATCAAAGACGTCGATCAAGATAATGTAAATTTTATGTCATCTACTATAACCTTTTGCGGATAAACTCTATCAGGAGAAGAAATTCCTCACCTTTTTCCTCCTTTACCTCTTTGCAGGATGGACGCATAGATTACCACGAATTTGTAGCAATGATGCATAAAGGAAATGTTGGATTCGGCAAGAAAGGGATGCAATCTAATTTAGGCATTGCTTTTGGGGGGCTTTAAAGATTAGTTAACAAGGTAGTTTTGGACTACTAAATGTTCCAACACAATTATTTCTGAAATATTTACATATGATCGATCCATAGGAAAGTCAAATGTTCACTCGGTGTTTTGTTGTTCGAGTGTTAGCATCCAACACATAGACGACTAGTTCTTGTTTTTATTATTATTATTATTTTGTAATTATCATTCATAGAGTTATGACTTTAGGAACTGATTCCTGCACTTCAGAATTATGGCTCCAAAACAGATAGCTATGAACTATCCTTCCTCTGTTCCCAGATGGGCATTTTTTTAATTACAAATGGAAAGGATTATATTGGATTACAACTGGACACAATGATCTCCATGTGTAGGCCAGGCTGGCTGCACACCGAAGAGTGAAGACAAATATTATATGAATACAGCTAGCTATGGATTACGATAAAAACTCCATAATTAGTGTTCTAGTTGTGCATTGAGCAATAAATCTAATCATTTGTAGCCAATAAATAAATCCTACGGTTCCTTACCACCTTACCACTAATTCGTCCATTTCTTAGATTTTATTATGCTTTGTTGCTAAATGGAAATTAAAGTCAATGATTCTTGAAGGATTCATCAGAATGATCAAAGATCAGAAAAGACATATTTGTTAAACAAACAAATGAACAAGAAAATAAAACTTTTGAGGCCATTATTTGGAATTTGACTTTGTGTCAAAACAAACATGATGAACATTTCCTATACAAATTCTTATACCTCAGTCAAGACTAGTATCGACATTACAAACACTCAATTCATCCCCCCACTATGCAACAACAATTTTATTATTTAAAGAATGGAGCAGGGCAGGTGTGCATCATTTTCTCACCATCAATCCTCTTTGATTCCTCTATCTATTGGCAGGTGGCAAACTTAGAGCGCTGACCCAACACCCCGAGCAAATTGCATCCCATTTCTAATAATTTACCTGCATTGGATGATAGCAAACATGTATTAACTATTCTGAATTACTGCATACTAACAAGAAAATATTGTGGAAAAAATATTTATTTATCAGCTTGCTTTAAAAACAAAACTGGGCGGTTTTCAAAAAGCTACCAAAAGTATAAAAATAATTCTATTCTAAAACGTTATAGGTGACAAATCAACTATTTCTACTAAACAATATAACGTGCTAATAATGAAAAACGATTGAACCGATCGTCAGCAAACACTCATCTTTCGCATCTATTGACATCCATAAATCAGTGTTATGTGAAAAACAAGCAACAACAAAAAAAAAAAAAGTAAGAGAAAATTTAGTTTTGGCTCCCATAGTTTACATTTAAAATTTTAACCTTTATAATATCTAGTAAAAATGTGATATATAAACTATAAAGGATAAATTAATAAATAGATACGTTATGGAGGTCAAAATGAAATTGCAAAAGGGCGAAAGACTTTATATGCAAGAAAGATGAAAGGGATTCTTCAACCGAAAGCAAAAACTCTACCGACAACTATGCTTTCACCAATTCTAAAGCAGCGAACTAATTCGAACCACATTGCATAGGCCACTAGGTATAACAATTAATCAAACTACTAATAAGTATAATCTAAAGGGCTGCAACATGTTCGATCGATGGTAATATTCAGTGAGTTTGAATAGAGTACAAATAATATAAAAACGGAAAATGCCGGAATGCGCGCGCCGGCGGAAGGCACCGGAAAATAATAGACCACGTTCCAGAGGCAGGTAAGAAGAAGTAGAGAATAGATGTTACCTCTTCTGAGCTTGGCTTTGAGCTTGGACTTGGATTTGACCTGGGCAAGCTCAGCCTTGCGGGCGGCAGGGGAGAGAGGAGTGGAGGGTGGCGCCTCCTCGTCAGGTGGAAAGAGGACGGCGTCGATACCCTGTACGGAGATGCGTCCGTCGGTGTAGATGTCGGGGTCAAATAAGTAGGCAGAGGCCTCACCGGAGCCGAATTTGACGGAGCCGTCAGCCTCGCGCGCTACCACCTTGTGCGGCAGCCGCAGCGTGTCGTAGCGCACCTTTCCGAACCGTCGGACGGCGTTGTACATGCTCTCCTCCGTCTGGTACTCAGGGATGAGGTGGTAGTACATGATGGCCTCCGGTGCCCCGGGCTCGCTGAGCTGGTCCGCCGTCAACCTCCCCATCGCATCGTCGCTCGGCGCCAGCACGGTAAGCACGTAACCCTCGGACACCAGCCGGCCCATCTCCGTAGCGAGCGATGTGAGGTTAACCAGGATGTCTGCGAACTCGTTGTAGCCTCCATAGAGGAGGAGAGTCTGGATGAAGTCCTTCACCTGGCTCTCCCCGTCGAACCAATGCTTGCCAGATCCGGGCCCCGGCGCGGGTGCAGGTGCCAGAGAAGGACCAGGGGCCAGAGCGTCGAAGATCGGAAGCACGGGTGGAGCACCAGGTGGGACCGG
>JBBMJZ010023898.1:0-26235 GCA_037833815.1 Zingiber zerumbet
TTGTTTGTGCAATTGTGAGCTGTAGGTAATGTAGCGCTACCATATATCCTTTTTTTGCCTTCTTCCCCCCTCATGCTCGTGCCCGTTGGCCACCCTCCGGTCGCCAGCTGCATGTCCATCATAGCCGGCCTCCGGCTGCTTGCCCCGACCCAAATTATAGCCTGGAGAAGGTGAACCCATAGGGGATCGTGGCTAGATTCCAACCGTGATCACGCGCGATCATAGTTGGAATACAGTCGGTTTGCAACTGGATTGCAAACAGAATCTAACCGCAATTGGCTATGATCCAACACTATCGCAACCAAAATCCAGGCATTGCCCAAGCCCAACTAGTTTGCAGCCGGAATCCAACCACAATTGGCTGCAATCCGGTCGCAATGCTAGCGGCTGAATTTTGGGCATATTGTGGGTGGATTCTAGCTATGCTCCGATCGGAACCCGGTAGCGATCCAGTCGGGGTCCAGCATGGGGTGATTTGTCGGCAGCCAGTGACGATCGACAAGCGAGGTAGGAGCAATAGGTGCACGAGAGGAGAGCGAAGAAGGCAAAAAAAAAAAAAAAAATGATATGGCAGTGCTACAATGCCCGATGCTCACTGTCACACAAATAATGTCGATTAGGATATCACTATATATATATATATAGGATCGAAGGATGTTCACATATCTCTATAATAATATGATATTATTCACTTTGGACCTAAACCCTCATAGTTTTGCTCTATATATATATATGACCGAAGGATGTTCATATATCTCTATAATAATATGATATTATTCACTTTGGACCTAAACCCTCATAATTTTTCTCTTAGTCTCTTTCCAAAAAGTCTCATACGAGTAGAGATATCATAAATCCTTTTAAACTCATGATCTTTCTCAAATATTTCCAATGTGGGATTTTGATTTAATCCCAACAATTTTTCCCTCAAACGAAGTACCACAATTACTCTCATAGTAGAGACCTCCCCGCTAACGTCTCGTTACTCTTGACCTGCTCAGGGCCTTTCCGCGAGCATCCGCATCTGATCACCTTGACTTGCTCCGGGCCTCCCCGTGAGTATCCGGTCATCCTGACCTGCTTCAGGCCTCCATGCGAGCATACGATAATCCTGACCTGCTCTCAGGCCTTCCCGCAAGCATCTGATCAACCTGACCTGCTCCGGACCTACCTTAAACTTCGTTCAAGGTTATCTCATACGACATTTGGTCTAAACTATAACTCTGATATCATTTGTTATGTAAAAAGATATCCACATATCTTCATAATAATATGATATTATTTATTTTAGACCTAAATTCTTATAACTTTATTTTAAGTTTTTTTTAAAAAACTTCGTATCAATAAACATATTTTATATATCTTATTTATAATGTATGAGTTTTAAAAATCTTTTTAAGATGTACTTTAATTCTATATAGATATATATATATTTTTTGTACGCGTTCTTTGAGCCCACTCAATTTACTAACCCACACAAAAACTTGATAATTAATAAAACATTATATATATAAAAAGCACGTAGGCATTTTGGGGCGCGGCGCAACTTCATCACTGCTTTACGTGCGGCGCACACGACGAAGGGGCCCAGTCCAACTTACGCACGCGGTCCCACAAGCTCCGCCACGACCTGCCCCGCATCGACTCCGCCATCTCCCTCGCCCGTCGGTTTTCCCGCCGGAGGCGCTCCACCTCCGCCCGCGCCTCCCTCTTCTCTTTCTCCCGCCGCGCTATCACCAAGAACAACTCCCGGTTCCGCAGCTCCAGCCCGTAGACCTGAGCCTGGAGCCCTTCGATCTTCCTCCCCAACAGGCACACCCGCTGATTCTCCCGCAGCTGCACCAACGCCCACGCCAGCTCCGCCGCCCTCTGCCGCATGAATCCCAACTCCGACTCTACCGCCTGAGCTTCCTTCTCCAGGGACGCCGCCCGGAGCCCCAGACGCACGTTCTCCCCCAGTAGCACCATCCGCTCCGCCTCCAGCACCTCTACCAGGCTCCCCTGCAGCTCGATCCTGCGCGACGACTCTGCCTTCCGCCGCTCCGCGTCCGCTCCATCCGCCGCCAGCAGGTCCCGCTCCACCGACGCCACTACCAGCTCCGCCACAACCATGTCGACGTCGCAAGGGGCAGCGAGCCACCGGGGCGGCTGGAGGGGAACGGGTTGAAAGGAGAGGGAGCTCTCAGCGTCGGAGCCAGCGGAGTCGAAGTCGTCATCGGTGTGGATATCGGAGGAGACGAACGAGGCGCGACAATGCTTCCGGCGAAGGGTCTGGCAATAACGGTCGGCGAGGTAGAGGTAGCGGTTGTGGAGGTCATGGAGCAGCGCCACCAGCTGCGGCCGCTTACGGTAGTAATTATCCGCCCTCTGCGCGAACGAGTCCGACACGGAGTCATCCGGTACGTTCACCGCGAGTGCCTGCACTCTCTCCTCTACATCTGCACCAGTAAAACAACCTTCCCATGAACATTTAGAGCATCCATTGACACAAAAGCCCAAACGCTTAATAAATGCCCTTTTTCCTCTGAACGTTCGATCAAACTTTATAAAAGTTTTGCTAAAATTATGCAGAAATCGAAGGCACAAGCTACGACGACTGGTCATGATGTGGTAGAAGAAAGCATTGACAAGCAGAGTTCGTAGACCTACGTAGCCTAGCAATCTACTACCTATCCCTGCTGCTTTCGACTGCGACATCTCAAGATTCAATAACAAAGGTTAAAAAAAGTTCCATAGTCGATGGAGAGAGAATTTGGATGGATACTTCAGACTTGGCAATAAATTCGCTTTTCAAGTTGTCAAAGTTTCAAGTAGACATGTCTTGTTCTGTTTCTTACGAAAAAGAACATCTCAGGCTGAAAAAGCTGAGGGAAAGAACGTATCTAACCTGCGAGAGCCGCTTGAAGCCACGCAGGGCCCGAAGCGTGACTGCTCGCTGTCATCGTCGTCAACGCTGACATCGCACGGAGATGCGTGGCCGAATACAGGTCGGTGACGAGCGTCCAAGTTTTTTGCACAGAACCTGGCCGCCTTGATCTGTTCGAGATGATCAACGAGTTTCAGACAAGTAAACAGTGAAAAACAAAAACAAAATGCAGAAGCGATCCCACATCAGGATCAAAATATGCAATGCAGGGTGGGTAATGGGGTTTCGGAAGATGGCAGCCAAAAAAGTTAGACTTGGTGAAACAAACAAACTGGTGAAATTAATCAAAACGAAAGGAGAAGGATGGGACTGCAATGCATTAATTGCAGAGTCAGAGGAGAAAGGGTAGAATTTAGAAATCTCCTGTTTTACTGACTGTTTATCTTTGGTCACCGACAGCGTCGACATGGCATGCGAAATGCTCATGATCCCTGAAGCGGCTTAAACAGAAAGATGAAGTTCTTGATCTTTCAAAAGAAAAGCTCCGCCCGAGCTTTGCACGTTTCTGTCGCAGCTGGCAGGCATCCGTGATGAGATGATCAAAGGAAACGGAGGTTAAGAGGAAAGGTACCTCTGAAGAAAGAGTCTTCTGGTGGCCGGAGGAGGTGGTGGCGTTCTTCTCCTATCAGAGAGCGCGATCGGCGCGAGATGCAGAGCGGACGATGCTCAGGCGGAGACGGCCTGCCTTTATATTTGAAGCTGGATTAGCCTTTGTGAGTCGCTATGGACAGGGGACACCAGTTTCTCTTCATCCGAGCCGTTCATGGATGGAAAGACAAGCGATGGGCGATGGGCGATGGGCGATGGGCGACGTGCCTTTCTCTCTAATTTTTAATATTTTATTATTTATTTTATAAAAATACCAGCACTGCTCCTACATACATTTCATTGTACTACGATTTTTTTTTAATATTGTATTGATATATTAATTTTATTTTTAAAATTTTATTTTTTATATTAAATAATTACTAATATTTTTAAAACATATATCAGAATGCAATAGGTTTAAGGGTTGGAAATGTTGGACTCCAATCTATTTCAATATCCAAGTCCTTGGAATATTCAATAAATAAGAGAGTCTTTATGTACCAAATTGTTACTCAATATGATAATATGTTTCTCAAGCGGTGGACTCCCTCGATTAAATATAACTAGGTAAATCATAGGATACCAAATAAGACTCTCTTTTTTTATCCGTTAAAAATTGATCGCAATACTGTTAGTACAACCATTGATATAAGTATCAATTGTGTCATTTTGTAGAGGCCATAAATTACTATTTTAATATGGTAAAACCAGAGCTGTACCTGTGTTCAACAGGGCCTGAAGTGCATATTAAAAAATCATACTAAAAAGTGACCCTTTTACTACAATAAATAATGATAAAATTTAATTTACAAATAACATATATATAAATAAACTAAAAATAAATATATTATATCAATAAAAAGTTAATAAATATTTAAAATAATTATATAAACACTACTCGTCTAGCTGTTTTAGAGATATTTAATCAAATCTGTATAATCCAATTATCGGACTATTTCTTTCTCAATCGATAACATTGATAGCTCATTTAGTGTATCCCGTAACACTGAAACCAATGCAGTAACTGCAGTCAGTAGCAAGGTGACAAATAGTAACAACCATGCAATTAGGTCGTAGTTCGCACAAGCGACTAGGGTAGCGTGCGACAGCCACCGCGCTACGCAATTAGGTCACGCGAGCAAAGGCCAACCGCTAGCTCATGTCGCATGAGATAACCACTGCGAGAATCGACACAATTAGGTCGCACAAACGACCGTTGTTGCACAATTAGAATACAATTGGTGTCGCGTGTTGCAAGACGAAGAAGATGGTCTAAGAAAAAGATTATGATTATCTCTTGTTCAATGGATTCGTGCCTTGGTAGAAATTAAAGAACGTCGAGAAGAAATCATGTGCAAAGAAGAGCAACACTAGAGAACAAATTACGTGCAAAGAACAGTCATGCGTCAATGTATGCCTCATAGTCGTGAGAATAGGTTAGCGGCTATTTAGGATCCATGTCTCTTATTTTTTTTAAATAATAAAAAAATAGACCCTTCATTGGGCTGTGTCTTGAGACGATTACCTCTCTTACCTCATGCAAGTTAAGACTCTAATAACCTTAATCCAACTATAATTATATTATACATCATCGTCTAATTAAAAAATGGAATAAACGATCCTCCCTCCAGATTTTCTCGTGTGACTTTCAAAATTTATAATTTCAAAAATATTCAAAACCACGTAGGCCTCCTCCTCTTTTGCCACACGGCATTCATCAACTAAACCACGAACGTTTGACGTGTGAAGACCGGAAAAGTAGAAAATGAAAGTCAATGCAGTAAACGCGTTGCATACGTTACAGATTTGCATGGCTTTGGCGCTACATAAATTCGACGTCAGCTATATTTAGATGACATGCAGGAACCGACCGACAGACCGACCCTAATTTAATTTGGCATTTCTTTATTTGTTCATTTGTAGTAGACACAACAAGACAAAATTAGCATTAAATTTCCTCTAATAATAGTTCAAAAGGAATAAAATAGCTATCCCTGCAAACCAAACGCACCATTATTCCTCTATAACTGATTAAGTCTCTCAATCTACATGTGAATTAAGCTGCTAAAAGAACAAAATTTTTATAAACCACACAATAATAACTTCTATTTACAGGATTTTAAGTAAACAGACATTGATCTTCATTTGTGACCTTTGTTATCTACAATTGTTTTCGATACAATCTAAATGAGGATCTGAAAGATTCACTGTCATGGATACTATTTCTGACTGTTAGTCGTCCTCCGGTTTGGATGGGAATCGCGAGAGCACTGCATCAAAAAAACAGAAAAAAAAATTGTTGGATGTTGTAAATAATAAGATTATGATTCGTAAAGAAAGAACTTCGTCAAACTAGAGGAAGTGATTCGTTAACTTGATACGCTCAATTGAATGGTCAAATGATCTAGTTGGAAGGACTTAAGTCTCTAGCCGGAAGGATGCAAGATCTAACATGCAGTGTTTTTTTTTAATACGACGGTAAAATTATTGCCGTATGACCTCGATATCATGGATTCGAGACCAAACTTTTAGGTAAACCAATATCAATAACATGTGACAAAAAACTTCCAGGTAAACCAATACGTCTATGAAAACAATTCATGAACTAACGCATATAAGATTGTTTCAGTGAGATACTGCATTGACAATTACTTTGAATATAAGAGAAACAAAGCAGGAAAGGGACAATCTCAAGTTTAAGCATCTCGCCTTTATCTTGTAAAATGTATCTCGTCAATCTCTCCGGAAATAATAAATCCAAATTGTCTAAAATCCTTACAGAAATATCAAGCCAAAGTGATAACTATAAAAAAAAACATGGAACATTTCATTCAAATTATAAGATATTTGGTACTCAAGCTTGTTGCACTCAAGGTGATAGAAGTGCAAAATATCAGTTTGGAGCAGGTCTCATGTTGAAAAAAAAAATCTATTTCGAAGTTAGTGCATTCACTTAGTGACCATGTTCTCAAAACCTTAGGAATGTGAGAAAGAATTCAGCCATTATAAACTAATAGACTTCTTACCATTTTAATCTTGTTTGAGAAGCACATCAGTCAATGTCTTTAACATCTGCTTCTATGTCAACAACCACGGTAGAAGAGGTCTTACCTGCAGTTGTTAAAAATTCTAATGGTAATATGACAATTTTAGCAAATGTTCTATGAACAAAGGAACTCTACAAAACAGCTCACTAGTCAAAGCGAAATAAACATCAGAAAGTAATCCGACATAATAAACAGTCGGTACAAAACAAAATGCAGGTACGAAACATTAACTACCTTTCTCCTTTCGGGGTGAGAATCCATTGAAGGCTTGTCTATAACCTGTCGAACGGTCAGACGTGAATCCTGAAGGCTCTCTTATAAATGTGTCACCCTGAACTGCAATCACAGATATCAGAGAAAAAGCTTGTCTTAGCTTGCTAAATCATGCACAAAGACACTTCAATGAATGACCAGTAGACAAAACTCACTTTATTCGTCTAAAGAAACCATAAAATTAACAATCAATGGCTAATTCATATTTTCATCCAGGAAAAATTTTCAAGAGGATTCTGACTATACTCCCAACAAGTGCTTCCAATTATTAATTTTAAAAGCCATAATTTCTAAATCTTGAAATTCTACCCAATTATTCAGGTTATGAGGATATTTTTACATATTGCAATTGCCACCAATTATTAATGTTACAAGATAATTGACTGTAATTGTTTCTGTAATAACTGATGCAATTGGGTAGTATACAAATGTGGGTGACTGATGGATGGCTAGCATATGACCTACACGGCTACACCGTGAAACTAGACGTTCATGTATAGTACTTAAGTTACATAATCTATAAGTGACTCTCCTCGGTCATGAGCAACATATGAACCCAGCTGGCAGAAAAATCATAACTGAGTAGAGCCGATAAAACACATGCCATAAGGTCAAAAAATAAACATCACAATAGTAGATAGGAAGAAAACTAACAAGAAAATATATGATTTGCAATTTAAAAGGCATTCTAAAGGGATGTCTTTTCTAGTTACATGCAAAAACTAGATTTGTTGAATAACTAGCTCAAGGCAGAAAAGAGAAAACATAATCTACGTTATGATAGAAAAATCAATCACTCGAATAAGGCTTTAAAATGAAGAAAGTAAAGCACCAGAGAATGGTTGACTACAAAATGGGCACAGTTGTGGGCCATCTTTAGTAGCCGACCTAGAAGAAAACACATTGTACTTTAGCCACTATGCCAGATTAATGACAAAGTAGAGAACCATGGGTCCATCGGCATGCTTACTTCAGAATCTGAAATTCATTTCCACAGTTGGGACACTGCATGTGGAAGTGGAAAGATGTAAATCAACTTCCGGACAGACTTCAAAAAATTGAACTATGGAGTGTTTAAAAAAAGTCAAAGCTTAAAAGTTTAATCTCTACAAAGGGAAAAAGATAGAAGTCCTACATGTTGACACCTTAATAAATCACTAATAGTTTCAGTGTTCAAGCTATTCAAAATAACTTTACAAGTAATTGAATGCATACACATATTATGAATATATATGACAATATAGTGACCGAATGACATTTTTTTATTTATCTAATATATCATCAAGGTAACAGAGTGGAGAGTTTTACAAAGACTTATTTTAGTTAACTGAATATACTCACATTGCTCTGAACTATGTTGCGTCCAGCGAACCAGAGGAAAGCGGCCAAACCTATGATAGGTAATAAAACTGCAAGGAGCTGTTCGCATGAACCAATTCAGTCATACATTCAGAAACTTGAAATCAGATATAAAAGATTCACCAGATAAAATGAAGAGGCAAGTAAAATGTCATAGGTCTTCATTGAAATTAGTCTTCCTGGTAAGCTTTATAAAGCAGGCAACTTCATTTAGGTATCATATCCCAGCAGTTCATTTGATAAAAAGTCATGTCTCGCTATCAGTTTTCCAAAATTCTCAATAAATCTGGGTCCGAGAAGACTCAAAGTTCCCCAGCTTTTACAAGCACGTAACAAGAAACACATCATCTCAGAACATAATAACAAACTTAGATTAAGGTACCACTTTTTAAATCCAGGAATCTCTGGATCACATTTTATTATCAATTATCCAAAAATCTGAGTCACTGGTTACAACACTGGTCAGAAATAAAGTTCATCTATTCTTACTCATTTTTCATCAAGGAAACTTCTTAACTTGACAATCACATTACCTATCAAACCATGTTCACCAAAAGAAACCCAAAAATGAGAACTAAAGCTTTTCCACACTGAATGTAGATAAGATGATAGTTGTT
Source organism: Zingiber zerumbet (assembly GCA_037833815.1). Lineage (NCBI taxonomy): Eukaryota > Viridiplantae > Streptophyta > Magnoliopsida > Zingiberales > Zingiberaceae > Zingiber > Zingiber zerumbet. Next base: position 8,811 of record JBBMJZ010023898.1, read on the forward strand.
GTACTTAATTGGAGGTCAACTTTTTGCTGAGAATAAACTAGAGGAGTATCTAATGCTAGAGTAAATTGATTGCCAGTATCTTACTTATTTCGTATCTCCTAATACAAAATTTTCCTATCTCAATCTATAGTTGCTTGCATAGAGCTCAATGGAAGAATAAATTCATGTAATCGACACTTAACTCACTCCATAGTCAAGCTGAATAGTTCTCGTTTCTGGATGATAAAAACAGTCAAGAATACAGTAGAGACAGAGTGCCAAATTGGATGAAATATCAATGCAACTACACGATAGGGTAACTAATAGAACAAGAACCAGATGAAACCCTAGTCACCCAAAAAAGGAGAAGGTACTTACCCAGATGGAAACGATAGCATCCAAGATCCAACCAAGCCGCCCAGTCACGGTAAGGTATGTCAGCCCAATAGCCAAAACCAGATTGCCCAACACCCTTGTGGTGGAGCTCCTGTCCCATCCACCGCCACCGCCGCCGTCGTTGAAACCAAAACCCTGGTTAGCTCTAAAGAAGCGCCCTTTACTCACCAAGCTCAAATCTTTCAAGTACCCTCCGGAAAATGGAAACTCCTGCCGCTTATGCTTCACGAAGCGCGCATGCCTACGCAGATAAATACTCTTCTGCTTCCGCAGCGAGCAAACGACAGGGTGCTGGAGAAACCTTGGTGAAAACCGGCATCTTTGGAAGCGAAGACCGTGAGCGGAGCTCCTGGAAATTGGGGGAGAAAGGGGGGAACCTAGAAGAAAGGCCATGGTTGACAGATCATTCGGAAGCAAGTGGGGAGGAAGAAGAATCGAAGGTAAATGGATAGGATCGGACTAATCTTGTTCGGTCTCTGTCGACGAGGCTCACCAGAGAACTGGATTACAACCAAATCGGACGGTTGAAAAGCGACCTTCTTCAAAGATAAAGCTGAGGAGATAGAAACGGTTTTCAAATTCCAGCGAATAATTTTTTGTTTATGAAGAAAATTATGAAAAAATCTTTGAAAAATTAAACTCTTTTTGATCGCCATTAACTAAGGCGACTAAACCATGAATCAATCCCAATTTTCTTTTTCTCAAATTAAAGCAGTTCGTGATTGATTCTTCAATTCCCACAGAAAACAGAGCACGGATCATTCAATCGTCTGCCACCGGAGCAAAGATGCAGTGACTGCAATCGGCGGCCACCAGCGACGAAGTCCGGTACTCGTCCTCGCCGCCCACCATCGGCATCGGCACTCCCACCTTCGCCGTGCTCCTGAAGTCCGGCCGGTACGTCCGCCCCAGCACCCCTTCGACCTCCGGCGACAGCCCGTAGAAACTAAACTGCACCTCGAGGTGCGCGAAGCAGTCGCCGGCGGGTATCCCGTACCCGTGCACCTTATCGTCCTCCGCGGTAACCGGAACAACGCTCACCAACACTTCCGCCGCCTCGCCGACCGTCACCGCGACGCTGTTCCGGCTCCCGGTCCTCTCCGCCGTTAGCGTCCCGTGGGGCGACCTCCACGTGGAGAGGTGGCCTTCGGGGAGGTCGAAGGGCTCGCCGTCGAGGGCGAAGGCGAGGTGGTCAACGTCATCGGTCCAGCGAGCGGTTGGCGTGGCTGAGATGGTGAGTGCGTGACGGCCGTACAGGAGGCCGAGGGCGTGGATCCAGGTGAAATCGCGGGGGCGGCCGGCGGGGCGGAGGCCGACGAAGCGAGCGTTGATGTGGAGGTGGATGTCGGAGACGAGCGCGAAGTTGTGATCTTTCTCGCCGTGGAAGAAGAAGGCGGCGCCGTCACGGCCGACGAAGCGAGGGTCGTAGCAACCGGAGCCAACGCCGTTGCAGTTCGGCTTGCGCCCTGAAAATTATTATTTAACTATTAATTCGCTCCTTTTTTTAAAAAAAAATAAATAGGGAAACAATTGCCCTTCATTTCCAAATAACCTCAATTTTTTTTTTAAAAAAAATCAAGATGCCTACTCAATTGTTCTTATAATTTTGACGTAAATTTACAAAAAAAAAAAAAGAAGAAGCAAAATCATTTAGAATTCCTACTACAAACCAACCTCGGCAAGTAGTTTCGCATTTGGGAGAGTTGCAGTCCAAGAAACAAGCTCTAGCTCGGGGATCCTGTGGCCTCACTTTCGGACACTCCATCGGACAAGAGATCGGCCGGAGGAAGCAAGGACTCGCTCTGTTTGTGCACATCAATCGATTGATCTCTCTCGAAACCCCAGCAACTTCCGCGCCATAAACATTATTCAAAATCGAACACAGTAGCAGCAGCGACGACAACAACTCCTTGCATGACCCAGTGTTGTTCATCATCATCATCTTTATCTTCTTCTTCTCACACTCGTGTGTTCCATACAAGATGTATATATACATATAAATATACATCACTTTGCTGGAGTCCCAAGTCTCTGTATCCATTCAAGTAAACGAGAATGATTTTAATACAAACTCACAAATCTAGTTTCGGACTTCCAGTAACGTGGGCAGTTTTTTTTTTTAATGGCTTTGGATGCTGAAAAGTCAACGTGAGGATGAGAACCTGATCGGTACCACTCTGGTATCAGTTTCAGTAACATGGAGAGAACTTTGTTTCTTTCACTGTGACAATGTCAAAAGTCAACTGTCAAATTAAAGATCATTAGGAAACAAAAAGTCAACGAGGAGGTGAGGGCATTAGGTGTGCCTTGGCAGATGTGAGCCTAAAGTTAGGTTTTACAATTAGAAGCACTTGCAAATGGAAGTTCTGTGAAGGAACCTCTATAGAATTCTATATGAAGAGAATTCCTTTTATTTGTCGAATATTCAGATATAGCATGTGATCGCAATCCACTTCAAATAGTTAGGACAAACACAACTTGCGAATGAAATCTGACTTTCAATGCCAATTTGCCAATCGAATCAAAAAAAGAAGCAAATGGATGCAATTGAATCTCTGTCATTGATGTTTCATAAGCTAAATAATCTCACCATATTGAAAATATATTACAAATTGAAACAAAGGAAAAGATGGAGTGAGAAACAAATGATAAAGATCTCTCAAGCTTAATTTGAAAATTCTGCAGCAGCAAGCAAAAACAAAAAAATGAGACTAACTTTTCATCTTCCTCTAGGGTTTACAAGCTGAGAGAATACTGCACTTGTGGTAGCATCTTCAGGGATGTCTACGGTGCTGGCATTTGCTCCCTCAGCCATGCTCAAGCTACTAGGATCAAGCGGTTCCATGTGTGGTAGGAGGATACCAGAAATGCTCCTTATGCTGTTATCATCGGGGTCGGCAAGTGAGGAAGTTTCCTCGAGCTGGAGAGCATACTCGAGGTTCCATAAGACGTCGCCCATTGATGGCCTGTCGACTCCCTGATCTGCCAAGCATTTTTCAGCTGCGTCGCCGTATTTCTTGAGTGAAGCTGGATTGATTTTCCCTGCCAATGCTGGATCTAGAATCTTTTCGAGCATGCCTTTCTTCTGCCATGCCATTGCCCACTCCGCGATGTTCACTTGTTCCCTTGGCAGAACAGGGTTGAGTGCTGGCCTCGCGCAGAGAACTTCCATCAGCACGACCCCGAAGGAGTACACATCTGACTTCTCAGTGAGCTGCTGCCTCCGGAAGTATTCAGGATCGAGGTAACCAAAGCTCCCTTTCACTGCAGTGCTAACATGGGTCTGATCAATTGCAGGACCAGCCTTTGAGAGGCCGAAATCTGCCACCTTCGCGCCAAAATTCTCATCCAAAAGGATGTTTGTTGTCTTCACGTCACGGTGGATGATGCTCTGAGCTGCACCAGTGTGAAGGTAATGCAACCCTCGCGCAGCACCAATGCAGATCTCAAGCCGTTGTCTCCACGAGAGGGACGGAAGGTTAGTGCCGTAAAGATGACTCCTTAAAGGTCCATTTGCCATGTATTCGTAGACCAGTATCATTTCGGAGCGCTCATCACAATAGCCAATGAGCGAGACAAGGTGGCGGTGGCGGAGCTTGGACAGCATCTCAATCTCAGTCTGGAACTCAGCTATACCTTGCTCAGACCTAGGATTTCCTCGCTTGACAGCTACCCTAGTACCATCTTCCAACGTCCCCTTGTAGACTTTTCCAAACCCGCCCACCCCAAGAAGCAAGCTCTCATCAAACTTGTTGGTGGCATCAAAGATCTCCTGGAACATGAAAACCCGGCCAAGGTTTGTAGAAGCCAAAGATATACAACTTGCCGTTCCGCTCTTATGAGAAGTTGTGGAGACTTTACTGATGGAGTGGGAATTCCCATAGAAGGGAAGTGGTAGCCATGGTTGATTATTGGAGCTAGCTTTTCTTCTTCGAATGACGAAACAGAAGTAGCACAAAATTGCAGAAGAGATGCCAATCAACGAGCCCAACACAACTCCAATTACCAAACCCAACTTATTCTTCGATGACAATGAATCAGGTAGAAGATCTTTAACAGCACTGGTTCCATCCAAGCTTTTAGCATCGTTGCTAATCTTCATGAACTCCAAACCATTAAGAATAGCATTACTGAAATCAGCCATTGTATCCGGACCCACACTGACGGTCATCGTGTTCGAACCATTTGAGTTTGCAACAAAATCCTTGTAGTATGGCACAGACAAGTCACTTTTCAGTGACGATAAATCAAGGCTGGCAATGGCGATGTCGGAATTGACATACACATTGAACACTAGTGTGTTCAGAGCCTTGCTAACAATATCGCAGAAATGGAGACGGATCAAGTATTGGAAGCTCGGATCGATTGAGAAGACCCAGGTGATGTTGAAATTCAAATCTGTGACATTTGGATCCCCCATTGCTTCTGCGGTAGCATAAACCCACCTTGGAGCCGTCTCAATTGTGACTCCATCAGGGTAATTTATACTGTCAAGTTCGGCAGACACCTTCACTGCAGAGCTGTTCACATGGAGGTATTTGGCATCATTTTCCCAAGTCCTCCCAAGGGAGTCATTCAATGGAGTGAGCAGAGGGCCGCCCATGTTCAGCCGATACACGGTTTCGAGGCCAAGAGCAGAGATGCCACTGAAAGGAGCATTAGGCACTGCAAGGGCCTGGTCATAGATCAGGCCATCAGGAGCAGAGACGACTTCGATCCCGTTCACAAACGAGATGGAGCCGTTGGCGGGGATGAAAGTGAGGGCCAACGAATCAGAGGTCACATTCACCAAGTACTCCTTGAACATGTAGGTGCGGTTGGAGTTCTTGAAGGTGAAGTTGTTCATGAGGACAAACTCATCTGTCACCACTGTCAAAGGAGCAGAGTCCAAGTCATGGTCGGAATTTGGAATCGGATAGAAGTAAAGGCGGATCCAGTGGCGGCCCTCCTGCCGTATATCGAAATTGTAGTGCGCCGGCTGGGTGAAGAAGCGAAGAGATTGGTAAATCGGGGAAGGGAGAGCAGAATTGGAGGAGGAGGAGAAGATGCCGTCGGCGGAGGTTCCTAAGGAAAAGGATGATTCTTGTGAATCGGGAAGGAAAACTTGGCCTTGGAATGGCACATTCTGAGAAGCTCCACAAGCAAGGAGATAGTTATCAATCGGAGCAAACGCCGCAAAGGAAGCATCAAGAATGAAAAAGGCAGGGATCGCAAGGAGCAAACAGATCAACCTCATACTTGTAAGAACCCTAATTTCCCTGCTCCTAGAACAAAATGCGATTGCGCATGCTACGAAACCCCGCCAGAAAAGTAAATCAACCGTAGCTCACTCCACAGATCTCTACTCTATTCCTGAAAACTAACATCGAGCAAGAAAAACGAGCGCCTAATGAGTAAAAGCTGACGTCGAGCTTCCAAGAAAACTTTATATTCGTAGACAGCTCCGGGGAAGACGAAAAACTGACCTGGAGTTCAATGCGGAAAAATCTTCTCCTCCCTCTCCCTCCAAGATGGTAACTTTCTGGCTGCGGAGTGATCCGGCAAGTGTTCCGGAGCGAAAATGCGGCGAAGAACGGCAGTCTAAGGGGAGAGAGGAGGATCGAGCGAGCGTTCTCTCGTGCTGTCTGCTGCCCTTTTTGTTTTCGGTATCAGATCAGTGGGGAGGCATTTTGATCTACCCAAAAACAGCGCCTTTCCAGGCTGGGGAAGTAATCGGATGAGGCTGTCGCCACCTACTCCGAGGACCCACTTCGATCATCGATCATCTCTCTCGCTCGCTCGCTGTTCTCCACTTGATTTTGAGGCGAATAAAAAATGCAATTTTGCAGCAGGCTAAGCGACAGAGAGAGCACGGCGTAAGACATTTAAAGGAAGCAGATGAAGGAACAAGCAACTTGGACAATAATAGCAATGATATTACGAGGTTAACTTATAGTAGTAGACTGTATATCCGTTAAAAATAATAGTAGCAATAACAATAACTAGTAAGTAAACATCATCAAATCTTTACACTACTACTTGCTACCTTAGCATTTCTTCTCCATTCGTCATCAAGGGAATCTCGCTCATTTTCAACGGCGCATTGACGATTTGCATAACGATCAAAGTTCAAATAGACACGAGAACACATGAAACAGTGTCCGTAATATTTATATTTTATTTGGTTGGAAGGGAAATGGAGGAAAAAAATATATTTATATTCTATTTGGTAGGCATCGAAGTCGACGTCGATATCAATGGAGTGCGAGCGTTTAGCTGTGTGAGTCGGGGGTGTAAGTATTTTTCGTCGCGATAAAAAAATACCTAAAATAAGGATTTTTAAAATTTATATTCTATTTATTTGGTAGGATAACGAGTACTACTTTATTTACGAATAAAATGAGATTAATGAAAGTTAAATATATAAAGTTACATATTATCTTCACTTCTATTAAAAACTTACGTGTTCAAAAACCTACTATATCTTGCATATATTTATTGGTTAAGATTTACGCATTCAAGTAAATGTAGCTTATTTGTTAAAGTCGACGTCAGATGTTGAAGTCGGTGTCAGTATTAAAGTTAGCGTCGAAGTTGGCATTGGCGTTTGCGTTGAAGTAGACATCGAAGTCGGTGTCGACGTCAATAGAGTGCGAGCGTAGAGTGGTGTGAATGTTTTTCATCACGATACAAAAAGTACCTAAAATAATAATTTTTAAAATTTATATAACAAAATAAGGATAAAATTAAAATATAAATTTTTTTAGTTCATCTAACCCTTCTTTACCCTCCAAATCAGAATGTAAAAAATTCTGACAGTTCATGAATAAAGAAAATTAAAATTTATCTTTCCTTATCTTTTCTTTCCATAACTCACTTCCTCTCTCACATAAGATTTTAAATTTCTCTTATCTTTCTTTACCCCTTTCTTCCTCCTTTCTTACCTCCTCCCAAATAGTGTGTCAACGTTCTCAAACCAACATGGACTTGAGCTCATTCAGCTCATTCGGATGGTTCATTTACCTTTGGCTTGAGTACCCAACCAAAAGAAATGAAAAAGAAATCCACACGTTCAGGCGACCATCACCCCACCACCATAGCACCATGTATTATTGGGCAAAATCTTGGGCGATGTGACTGAAATCCCAGCTGTTGTGGTCTGTCTCAGCAGAGCATGTGGTTGGTTGCCTCTCTGCTCTGTTTTCTTTGCTTTTTTCCCACCATGAGAAGCGAAATTTACGGGGGGATTGCTTCAGAATTAAGTAGTAATCCATCGCCATCTTACTTTAGGAGAGTACTATTTAATCAGAATCTGATCAGCCAAAATATACTTGATAAATTATCATCAAGGATATTTTAATAATATCATAAATACATATTAATTACATGTATATTTTACAATTTAATTCTGGTTGGCCAGATTCTGACCAAAAAGATTTACCTCTTGCTTTATGTCATATAATCTTCTTTCTCTATCTTTGCCTAAGAAAAGGAGGAGAGAAGGAAAGGAAGTGAAAAAAAACATAGCTATTTGTATATTTACAGGGTTAAAATCAAGTAACCAATTTTGGAGAAAAAACTTTTATTTTTAACTATAAATTAATCAGAATTAAAATATTTATATTATAATAATTATAAATTATAATTGTTATAATAATAATATATTTTTTAAAAAAATAGAATGAGATGGAATTGAAGATTATTTTGAAGATATACTTAAAAAAAAATGCACTTTTACTATTCCAATAAAGAAAGGGTAACTTTTTGAAAAGATTTTTTCTTTTTTCCAAGAATGAATAATTCGATGGGATTGGGGAGGAACCACCGTCGTCGTGATTTGACGTTTTACACGATTTAATAAATTAAAAATTGAATTGTGCTGTGCATGTGAGGATCTGCCCCCTTTGCCTCCTGGCTTTTTCTTCTCCTCCTCTTATGCCACAGCTTATATTCAACCACACATATAAAAATAATAAATTAAATCAGATCAATTTTAAATTTTAAAATTACGATAAATTTAAAGAAGGATTACTGGAATTTAGATGGGCGATTTGAAAATTTTGCCTCGGTTTCTTCAAAACTATAATGTACTTGTTTAGATGGAAACCTACTTTTCAGGCAAATGTTGTGACAGACTGCGTTGTGACAGGGACTAGAATTTAATTTTGATTGAAATTAGAGAGTTAAAGTCAACATCTAGAATTTAAATGAGAATACAGCTTGCAGCCATTACTTAACTTTTTATTTTAATCTCTTTTATTTTTTTCCAACCATATTTCCTTCTCTTTTTTCTTGCGTACCTTGGAAGGAGATTAAGAAATTTAATTATACTGGTCGACTAAACTTGCAATAATAATCAAATAAATTCACTTACAAATGGTTTGATTCTATATTATTTTTTACTCTAATAAATCCATCGAGTAGAATGGAAAGATTATAAAGTTTAAGGTAGTATAAAAATAGCTATTGTTGAATGACTTCACGAGTAGTCTAAATATTGCTTTTCTCGATCAATAACTACTTAGATATTCTCGCATTACATCGAATATAAGAATGTTTTCTATTTAAAACACAAACAAGAAGATTCAACTTCTCTCAACAATATGCGAGAATATTAGTAAAGAAAAATATCAAAAAAGAATAATTCATTCTTTGAGAAACTATTTCGATATACTTTTCCTTAATGAATAAAATGTCAAGCTGAAAAGGGGGTGACAATGCAATTGGGATAAGGGATAGAGTTCATAAAGATGACTCGAAATACATCCTCGACTATGGGAACTACAAGAACACCCCAAAATACAATGAATGAACAAAGAAGATAAGAATGCAAGCTATCGCTTGATCATTGCTGTACTGTAATCTCAGTTCATCTAACAATTAACGCATGTTGACCGGGGTTTCATATGCTTGACGAAATTGCAGCTCTCATAGCACCGTGTGTCGCCTCGCGCTTCATTTCTACAGCTTTTCCGCTCCCCCGGAAGTATGCATACACTTCCTGCAAGAAACGTGCAAAAACACCATTTGGATTAGTCACACTGCAGCAGGAATCATGCCTCGTTTGCCATGCTTGGGCGGAAACAGGTACAGAAGAAAACTTCTATACTTGGAAAGAAAGAAGTGGAAGGAGAAAGTAATACAATTCCACCTAATTCTTCTAAATTGGAAATAGATTAAGTTTAGGCATCTATTGAATATCCAAGTAAGCAAGATAACATTTTCCATTCCTTTTCTACTTCATTTCCCTCCTAATTTCTCCTCTCCAAGTAAACACAGAAAACAAAAAGTATATTCCAGAAACTGGGCAAAAACATGATGTATTTTGTAGAGAAGAAAGGCTTGCTGAATCAATGTAACTTTGAAATTTATAATATTAAATTGGAGAGTAAATTGACGAAAATGAAAATTTCACGGGTATGAAAGTGACCTGTATAACCCAGACACTGAGCAGTGATTCAACAGTGAACAATCCAAAGCCGATAAAATAGAAGATCTACAAGAAAAAGAATCTACAGTGAGGAAAGCAAATTGGCAAAGGGAAAAGAGAGAGACATTTGCTGGAAACTTGAGAATGATATGTACAAGGTTAATACGAATTCTAACTAAATCTTCTGGTTCAAATTAACAGTTAAATGCATGCATTTAATGCTAATCTGGAACTTACCCCAGCAACAGCATGTACACTAGCAATATCTATAGCTGGAAGAATGCCACTGTTATAGGAAAACTGATGTTAGCGAATCATTGAAACTAAACTTTGAAAACAAATATTGGGAGGCTTTAGCTGTGGTGACAAAACAAGAACCAAAAAAGATGCAGTAGTATGCTTCAGATGTTCTGATTTTGTAATAGGAATTTAGGTTAAGGTGCAAAACCACATTAGATTTTATAGTAAGGTGAATATTCTAAAAGAAATTTGTCAACAAGGAACTGTTAGATTTGATGTAATCTCGGATTAATCAGAAATATGGTTCACAATTTCAAACCACATTAAGAATCTTTCAATATATAATAAACATAGAATCTTACGCCAATGATTTCCCATGGAAAATAATTGGAGGAGCCACAGCTGAATATATAACAAAGCCAAGGTGAAGCTGTACACACTAAGAATCAGTGAGGCTTCTGATGTTTCTTTATCAAAAAAATCACCAAGAAATCTGAAACCCATGACATACCAAGTAAAACAGGAAAAACCATCCGTAGTTCAAAGCACTATCAGTCCTGCAAAATCAGAATGCAAGATCCTATGACTACATAAAGTTAATGTTTACAAAATCCTAGTTGCAATGCATGGCTTCAAAATGATGTATGGGCTTTAATACCTCATGGCACGATAAAGAGGCCGATACCACAGGACATATGCACCTGGAACCCCAGAGATGAAGTAAATGATGGAAAGGAGCCAGATCTTGACACCTGAAAAACAAAGAGAAATCTTTATTGAGATATAACAAATGCTCACTAAAATCTTTAATATAGTAAAAACAGTGATTCACATGATGAGTATCAGAGCTGAAGGCAAAATGACTGATGTTCTATGTTAAGACAAAATACACTAAATACTATATTAAATATGAAACATGAAAAGACAATGGATGACAAACTCTAACTCTTATCTGGATACCTTCTCCCACTATCCATGCTGCTGTTACTGCTATGATATTCCAAAAAAGACATCCAGCTAAACCTGCAGTTAGAAATTGATCAAGATATGAATCAAGGATTAAGAAAAGAAGGTCGAAAACCTAAACAGAAATGTCAGAGATGCTTTTCCCCACACTCCATTGAACTATAACACAGATGCATTACTAGTTAGTGAATTTTACAACTTTCTTTATAGAATCATCAGAACAAAGAATCAAGAAATGTACATTCAACCACAGGAAAAGTCAATTTTCATACTATTGCTCTATCATCACCTCTAGTCGTCCAAATATGCATTCATAAGTCATCCCTAACAAGGTGATATTACACTGACTCATGCATGCCAATCAGTGACCATATATTTGATTCTCATAATTGCTGCAAATGCATTATAGGGCTGAGCCAGTTAACCTTAAAATACAACATGCACTCAGTCAAAGGAAATTACGTGATATGTAAATATTAACTATAACAATCCTTAGAAAACCTGTAATTGTAATATGTCATTAATGAAAGTGAAGGAACAATAAGTGACAGCAAAAACAGCACACCTAATAATGATGCAAATGCAAAATATTGCAATCTTTGCAAGTGGGCTGGTATTTCATTCGCAACATCATGGTGAATGATAGGGAAAAAAGGTGGCCAATTTTTCTCCTCAATGATAATACCCGCTGCAAAGTACAAAAATTAGAATCAGTGTATGAGCAATATATAAACATTTACCAGATAGAAAAGACATATTACCCCGGGCTGCAGCATCTTCCCTCCTTTTGAGTTCCTAGATGCAGGAGCATATCATGGTTAAAGTGTGATATATAATCAGGTGAAAAAAAGGGAGTATTAAATAGCAAAGATCATATACAGTCTATAGAGACAACAACAACAACAACACAAGACTGGGTTGGTCGCAACTTATAGACACATTATTTGTACATTCATTTTTTGCTATAATGTAAGAAACACTAAATTTATCAAGTTATGTGCATGCACAGTTTAATGATTCAAGACAGTGAAATACATCAATTCTAGATAACTTAGCCATGAAATACAATAAACGTCTCAGACACCTTCTTTCAAAGAAACAACAAACACCTGTGCTAGATTCAACAAGAGCAAGCAGATCATTTTTGTAGAATGACTACTAGAGCCCTTCTGACCAAAGCCGACCCTAGGGTGGTCAAGGTGGGGCAGTCGCACAGGGCCCCACCTCCGGTGGGGCTCTATTTTTTTAGTAATTTAAAAAAAAAATTAGTAAAGGCTAAATCTCCATGTCCCCCAAACTTTTTTCAACCGTTCGTTTATTATTTCATTAAACCATCTTTGCTCGTCGTTTTTTTGTTCGTGTCAGGAAGAGGGACGACGACACTTTCTTCTTCACCGAACGACGCTTTCACCCGACTTCTTCACCAAACAAGAAAGTTGAGGTAATCTTCTTATCCAGACTTCTTCTCCGACTACACATGAGTGGGTCATTTGGCTAGATTTATCTAGGTTTGTCACTTAGTCAGCTTGCAATTGAGGTATTTTTTGTTATTATTTTGTGGTAGGAATTGGGGAGTCTGATTATGTGGTGGTTCCATTTGTTGTTTTTGCTGCAGGAACAAATATCTAAACAAACGAAGAGGTTGCCATTAAACTTGTAAGTGTAGTGTTTTAACAAGGATAGTTTACCTTCTTCAACAATCAATGAAAGTGCGAAAATTATTTTTTGGAGTGTTTATAGCATCAATTTTATTATTATTTTTATGAATACAAAGGGTCCATTTTTTTTTTTTTTTGCACCAGACCCTTCAAAGTCTAGGCCCGGCCCCCTACTTCTAGCAAATGCCAATTTGGCAGTTGGAACTTCATGTAACATAAATACCTAATGATAGGTCGAGTTCCATTGTAAAAGGGCTGTATGTGAAGGCATGCTTGGCCTGTTGTCTCTTCATACATTAATTGAGATTAGCGTACAGAAATCAGCTTATTTTCTTCTCCCTTGTTATACTTTGTTAGCTTCTTCTCTTTAAAGTGAAATATATCTATATATATCTAATTGCCATATTCTCACAAAATAGATGCTTCCATCTTTTGTTGGAACAACTTATTCAGTATGCCTTCGTTGATATAAGAGACACTGCAAGAGTCAAACAAGAAGTGAAAAAAAGTCCATCAAAGGCAATACTCGAATTTGGTCGGTCGGTGTGGTCAGAACTTTTGAAACCAACACCATTCTACACAAGAGCTCTCCTCTGGCTCACCACAATGTTTACTTTCCAAGCCGATTGATGAGCCATCTGATGAGCCAAAACACCTCGTCATAGACCTACTAACTGTCTATATATCAACCCATGTACAAATAGGCATTCCCATATCTTACTATAAAATTTAATACATGAGGTGTGCTTTGAACAGTTTTCCTTTCTTTTCCCCTCAAAAAAAAAGTAAACTAACAAAACATCAGTCACAAAGTTTTACCATCATACACCAAGTCCCTTGCCATGAAAACAACTAACCTACTTATTCACACAATATTATGAGAGGCTAATAGTTTCAACAGTGCATCTAAGATTTGACTTTGAGTAGTTAATTCAAGGGTATACCTTTTCCCTCTTATTTAATTCTGCTTCCCTAGCTTGAAGCTCCTTCTCCCTTCTCTTCAGATCCTACATGAAGAAACATAATTGAACATGGAGAATACTTCACAAATTCACTTAATGAACATGACAAAAATACAACAGATCAGTATATTCTAGCAAGTATCCAAATGATTCAATATATGCAACCTTAAGAAGCATTGGAGCACTGCTTTTCCCCCTACCAAGAATATTTGAGAGTTGGATCACAGTCAGGTGCTTATAACGATTTCAACATGCAACCGGCTAGTCTTGCTAAGTACAAAAAAAGGATGAAGGTGACTAAAAGCATTCAGTTATAATTTACCAATATAGTAATTTTGATCAGATTTTAGTTTGGCATGTGCCAAAAAAAAATATCATCTAAAAAAAAGCAGTAAGATTCATGCTGAATTCCAATACACACAGTATAGAATTGTCTACTTGGCGAAGTATGTGAAATTCCGTTTTTAAGCTCTGCTATAAGTATGAAAAGAAAGGTCATTTGAACCTAAATGATAAGCACTGGAGTTCCACTTTCTATAGGAGAGACAAAATGCATAATATCAATCAAATTTTAGTTCCTTCTAATTTTCCATTTTAGAAGGGCAGTCCCTCTAAGACATAAGGCTGTATTGGCTGATGGATAGTACACAGACTCAGCAGTCAGTAGTTTATAGGAGATATTTATGCAATAACATGTTCTTTTTCTCCACTTGATATATAATCACTCTTGTTTAACCATCACCCCTTGATATGCAGCAAAGCTATAAATTTGGAGCTATTTCAGTTGAGGGATTCAAGACTTCTCAGAAAGTTGCCTGCTTTCTTGTGCTTGTTACTACTCTTCACTAGCAGCACAGTTAGATTGCTTCACCTATCCCAATAGATCAAATTCTCAGGGAATTTTAACTTAGATGCATGCAGCATTGTTCAGGTATACAACATATGTGACTGGTTTAATCATCAGACCTGATTAAATAAAAAATAGAATTTTCAACTCCATTCAAAATTATTAACAGTACACAAATATACCTTTTCTGTGTCAAGAGGAATATCAATTGTTGCACGAAAGTCAGCAACCCCTGAAGCAAGAGGTGAAAGTCTAGAATTTGATGACGGAAGAGCACCTCCGTTGTTCTGGAATATTTTTATATCAGTAAAACTTAACCATTAGAATGGACCCAAGTATATCTTTATTGAAGGAAACATGAAGAGCCTAGATGTATCATCTTCCAGTTCAAATAGATCAAATATTAAGCAAAAAAACTTACTGTCATGTAAAATGGCCCTCCTCCATAACTTGACCCAGCTGCTCTTCCACGAACACCAGAATCCTGCAACAGAAGGTTTTACATAGATTGAATATATTTGAAAAAAACAGTAATAAGGCTCCAATTATATCTGTGAATCCCTTAGACTTAGTACACAACCTTATTTTTAGTGCGCATATTTTGGAGGTTTTAACTCCCTTAGACTTAGTACACAAAGAAGAGACTCTAATAGAGTAACAAGGGTCACACTCTAGCCTTTGGAAATTTCACTAATAATACACATGCAGTATTTTCTAAAATCAGTACTAAAGAAGTAAGTTTCAGAGGTTGAAGATTCCTTATGAATGCTTGCACTGAGATTAAAGTTAGAATTAATATCCAAACTGTGCCTTGAACCTACAACTACTACACAACACCCAATTGCAACTGATGCCTTAAAATACAATGCTTCGACTGGAATATGTTTCTTTTACAATCAAAGACAATTTTCCTTATTCAGAATCGTCAATGATCCCCCAAAATCGATGAAGGTGGTGAGCTAGACATGTGGCTCTGCTGCTAACTCGATAAAGACTCCGTGTTGTTCTGCAACACAAGGAGTGTTAGTATCGGGCCAAGAAAGGGGTCCCCGGCGTTAGCCCTCCGACGCTTAAGTCAATGCTCAGTTTTGGAGAAGAAAGTAGTAACTGTAGCAAATAGCGTGTGCAAATAAGAAACATCGCATACCTCCGCTCATAAATGGGGACCCTCTTTTATAGTGTTACTATTGCGTTATGTACGCATCTCAAAGCATTAGCACGTTTTCCAAAACTTTCCTAAGAAAGGGCAGGGCATAAAGTGCCCCTGACATCTTTCCTTAAACGGACCTACAGATCATTGTGGTTTGACAGAAGCTTCTAAAGGATGATTTGCCGGCAAGATATTCTGTCCTTTCCGGCACAAACTTCCAAAAGAGTACGATGTGAGAGATATCTAGGTTCTGCGATAGGTCGACTGAGGCCACTCGGTCGGGAGCTTGCCAGCTTGGCCTTCCAGAATGCAGCTGCTGACTTGTTCTTCACTTGACCCTTCATATTGTTAGAAAGGCGCACTGTGTCCGATTGACCCTATGCCCGATCGGACCTTAGGTCTGATCGGCTAGGACAGTGGGTCAGATGAATCAGTGCTTAAGTCCAAATTCCATCTGCGAGTTGCGAAGGACGACCGTTCTGATGGTCCAGCCGACCCTTCACGTCCGACTGGTGTTGCGAGGCCCGCTCGGTCAACCTTGCATGGTCAGCAGTCTCCAGGTCCGTCCGACTCTGTGACTTTAACCTCCATGTCAGCCGACCCTTATTGTTTTGACCCATTTTTCGGGGGCCCTCTTTATCACCGTATCAATGCAGTGGCTAAGCCACTCTTCTTCAAAGAATTGACTAAGGTCCATAGGAAACAATGTAATGTGAATCAGTAACCAAGTTGCAAATGCTTAGGCAAGAAACTCAATGATGAGGATGTTCATTAGGTATCTCTCAGTCATCCAAATATGAGATAGCAAACGGAAGTGCGTCCCTCAAAAGAAGCAATCTTAATTGCTCCAGGTTGGAAGCGTTACCATGGGCTATATTAAATGGACACATGTGATGGCAGACAGAGAAAAAAAAACTCTCAGACGCTGTCCTCCTCGCACAGGTAACCTTCCTGATGGGCCCCCTATCAGGATGTCCGTGTATGATCTAATAAATGAGTGTTTAAAAATGAACACTTAACGTCAATTACAGGATGTTCTGAGATCTTACTCATAAAATCGACATGTCTGTTCTGAAAATTTCAATCAAGCCGTCAACAGCACATATCCGAAAAAGCAACACGAGAGATAAAGGGAGGGAAAAACAAGACTTTCGGATAATCTATAACGAAGAATGCGAAAGTAACCCTAGAAATCCAGACCTCCGGAGTCCCGCAGTTCTTCCGCAATATTCAGTCTTGCGTGTAGATGTTGGCAAAGAAACGCAATGTTAATCAGGCATTTACGAATCCAACGGAAGTAAATGTGTGTGTTGTGTGTGCGCGCGCGCGTGTGAGAGAGAGAACATAGTGGATTTAAGGAAGAACGAGGTTGGTTGAATTCAACACACCGCAAAAGGATTGACGTCCTCCTCCTCCTCGTCGAAAGGATTTCTCTCGTATCGCCCCGCCATGAATGAGATCGAGGTCTCAGCAATCGCCTTCCTCCTCCTTCCTCGGACGACGAATCACTCGAAGCAACAAAAACGGACGCGAAACGAAGAACTTCTAAATATTTTCTCACAAAACCCCTCCGCCTTCTGGAATTGGCGTAAAACGTCCGTCCGTTATGGTGGTAAATTATTATAAATTGATCATACTTTTTATTTTGTTACAACCGATTTCGTTTATATTCAAACATTTTTTTTATATATTTTCAACAAAGATAGTTTTACAAAGCTGTTTGATGAAACAATGTCGAAAGTTAAATCGATTATTATATATATATATATATATATATATTCATTGATCCAGTTCAAAAGCATAAAAGATGATAAACTA
>JBBMJZ010023899.1:0-10549 GCA_037833815.1 Zingiber zerumbet
TGAAAAAAATTGACTAATGTTATCTATATTTTCTACTGATAAAAAAAAAAAGAGAAATATGGTGAAAAAAAATGATAAAAAAAATTAAATTATCAGAGTATAAAATAAAAAATATACTTAAAAAAATATATTCTTTGATAAATATTATAGTATACATGTTTTGATAAATTTAAATCTCAACGTACATCATTCGTTAAATTGCCGAATTTTTTTTAAAGCTAGTGTCAATGAAAACGTATTCGACCAATTTGACGTTGGTGACCTCTGATTTAAGATTTTAATTGACAACCAAATATTTAATTAACGCAATCTTTAGTGGTCAATCGGGTGGGTCCCTTCTTTGTTGAGCGACCGATGCTTGCAAGTAACGCAATGGCACGATCTTCCAGGAAGGAAACTGAGAGAGCTAGCGGAGGTTTAGGTGGCGGATCAATGTTCAAAGGTGAACACGGATCGGCTTCTGGAAGTCAGGCTCGTATGTGTCATCCGAGTCACGGATCGAAGGTTTTTTCTCTGCGCAGAGTGCGATTTGTCCATCCACGTGTTTGACCACTTGTCTTTCGTCAATAAAGTGGTGACTTGTGTTTGGATTTAAACAGGGGATATGCTGCTCATTGCTCCAACAAGAACAATCGCCCGCTAAACCTGAACGATTCGAGAATTGGAATCGCGAGTTGAAGATTTGGAGCGATAAAACGGTGAAGAAGGCCACGATCGCATCGTTGAAGCCCCCCGGCATCTGATATCGGCGAATTGATCCGATGCGTGAGAGAAGGGCAGAGAAATCGGGGAAGATGGCGCCAGGCGGATCGGATGCGGAGCTCGGAGATGCGGGCAGGCGTAGCGGAAAGAGGCAGCGGAAGCGGTACTCGTCCTACCTCCGGCTGCCTACTTTCCTTAAGTCGTCTCGGGATCGAGCAGCCGCGCCTCCGGTGCAGGATGGTGGAGTGGCAGAAGATAGTCCATTGCCGACGCATCTGGTGGTGATGGTCAATGGCATCGTCGGAAGGTATGCTTCTTCGGGTGGCACCGATCTCCACCATTTCTTATCCTGTGTTTTTCTTTTGCCGAACGAATTTGCTTGTTTGCTTTGCTTTATTGTTATTGTCTCCTTTTTGGAATTTGTTTTCGTGTGCTTTTTGAATCGAGGCCTTTTCCCCTTTCATTTCGTGTTTTTTTGCGCTGCTTTCACGGAGCTGAGGCATAGAAAGGTGGCATCTTAGTGCACGCCAAATCACGCTATTGTGTAGGCTTGTCGAGTTGAGGGATGATGGCGAAAATTGTCGTGTGTTCTTGTCTCATGGTCTCGTTAATAATCTGGGACAGAGCTGCAACACCAGGCAGCGTCATCTACCAATCACTATGCTCGAATTGGTGACAGGAAAGACCGTTTTGTCGGACACCGATATGGGATCCATAAAGTGGTTGGTTCTCAGTGCAGATGACGATCAATTTTTCTATTTGTCTATTCCCGTAGTGCGCCATGAATGTGCATCGCCTTGGCAGGTAGTTCATTACTGTTCCAGTTGAAACTTTCAGCTGATTGATGAATGACGCTTTTCAGCGATCCGTGCGACCTAGGGTTCGATGGTCGTGCGTATTTAGAACGATGGGCTTGCTTGACATGTGATATCTGTATTCATGGCCATTAATTAAAAGTTGAAACGCAGTTTGCATAACTTTCAGTTGACATACGTGACTTTTCCTTGCAGTGCTGCGAATTGGAAATACGCTGCCAAACAATTCGTGAAAAAGCATCCGGTGGATATTATGGTTCACTGTAAGCAGCTTTTCTTTCTATATCCTAAAATTGTAATAACAAGAGGTAAACTATCAGATAAATTCAAGTCTTTTAGTTCGGGTGATTGAATAGTAGTTTCAATACACAATTATGATGTTGGTGTTTACCATTTTTCATTGTTTGATCTGGTAGTATATATCTTTCAGTTGATGATCTGACAGAATTATTGGAATTGCTTAATGACGTATAGAAAATATTAGTATGCTTGGATTCTATACTTGAGAGAATGTGTGTGCATAACTTCATGAAGATATTATAATACATCAACTCTGCGTATTCATTGTGTTTATGTAAACTTTTGAACTTCTCCTAAGCAAGATTTTGAAGATAATCAAATACTTGATAAATAGTTATCCATATCTAGCAAGAAAAAAATGTGGAATTCTCAAAAACTAGAGAAAATCACCAATCTTCATAGAAGTAAATTTTGTGAGAAAATCTTCTATGCCTATTCATCTTATGATTACATAGATAATTCCACTACAAACAAGTTTTTGTTTGTTAACGACCACAATACTCGGACACAATATGATTAAAAGCATATAACTCTTTATACTTATGGATCAGGAGGTTACCTTTTTTCACATGAACAGTCACAAATTTTGTCAAAACTGCTCACCTATGTTTTCTTTTCTGAAAATTACGGAAGAACGTATTCCTTCCTCTTGATGATGATATAGTTTAAAAGAATTCAAGTACTTATTATTATTATTATTATTATTATTATTATTATAATATTTGATCTCATCATTACTTTTTGCTTTTGCAGGCAGTGAATCTAACTACGGAACTTTGACTTTCCATGGTGTTGATGTAATGGGCGAACGATTAGCAAAAGAGGTTGCTACCTTTTTCCTTGGATGGTAGATATAACTGTTAGTATATGCTGCTCTTAGAGATACAGAAATTTATCCTAAATATCAACCACCTAGTTATCTGAATGATGAATTATGCATTTATTTCAAAACCTGCTGGATTATCTATCAATTGGTTGTTGTTTACCATGAATTTTCTATTTCGTCAGCTAACAAAATTTTATATCAGGTTATATCAATAGTTGCTAGCAAGCCTTTCCTTCGAAAGATATCATTCGTGGGGCACTCACTAGGGGGCTTGATTGCAAGATATGCAATTGGTATCTTATACGAGAAAGCAGTACCAAAATGTACTCTAGAGGAACATGGTGCTTGTGAATATCATCCTGTGGGAGTAAAGTCTGTGGATGAAAAAATTAAAGGCAAGATCGCTGGACTTGAGCCAATGAATTTTATCACTTTTGCAACACCTCATCTGGGGTCAAGATTGCACAAACAGGTGATTTCCTAAGCTAAAATTTATGTTCGGATATTGAGTGGATACTCTCACTTGTTCAAATTAGCAAGAGTTGCTTTATGGCATCCAAGTTGCATCATACCATAGCATGATATTAATATTAACTCTTTGTTTGCATTTAAAGAATCTAATCTACAATAGAAGTCAATTTGGCTTTCAATTCCTTTATATGGGCAAAACACGCAAATGATTTGAGTTGGTTGACTGATATTATTGATCTCTAGTTTTGATTGAGTGAGATGGTTGGCACATTTCAAACATTTGATTTTTATGGTGAAAGCTTAATGAAACCCTATCCAAGCCCTTGGATTGAGCAATGTAAGCACTTATTTGTAGTAGTTTCAATAATGTATTCGGAGAATCTTATACAGAAAGACCTCTACAAGTCTATTTTTGTCCACCTTCAGTCAACTGACATAGCCACTAGGAAACTATTTGGGCACAAGTGATCATCAGACAAACAACACTATACTCGTTAGTCGACTAGAAAATCCTTCTAGTCAGTGCTGAAGGATATTGTTGCTCGAACAGGAATATTTTGTTTACTAACCTCAAGTTTAAGCAACTCCCTAGATGACTGAATTTCTTCAGTTGATTGAATTTGGTCCCTCCTTAACTAAGCTTACATTTCTGTAAGCCTACATAAAGTTCCAGGAAACAGATAAGTCATAGACTACAACTCAGAACCAATAGTTCCTCTATATAAGGCTTCACACCAAGTCACTAAGTTGTCTACTCCCATCTAGCTAAATATATCATTCTGATGATACTGAAAGGCACAAATCAATTGTAGGTTCCCTTTTTATTGTAAGGAGAATATTTGAGGTTTGATAAATCATTGTCATCTTTGAAGCACTTTTTCAGGTAATGATTACTTGAAATTTTCAGATTCCACTCTTTCATGGTTCCTATAAGTTAGAAAAGATGGCATACCGAACTTGTTGGATTTTCAGAAGATCAGGAAAGCACCTATTTCTTAAAGACCACGGTAATGGGAAACTTCCTCTTCTTGTTCAGATGGTCAATGACTGTGGAGATCTTCGATTCATGTGAGCTTTGTTTTATTATAGACCTAAATATTAAGACTCTCACCCCCTGTTAAGAATTATAATCTCAATGATTAGTTTTATGCATTACAGGTCTGCTTTGCAATCTTTTAAGCGACGTGTTGCATACTCGAATGTTTGCTTTGACTGTATCCAGCTCTGCCTTCCAGTAGTAATTTATTTAGCTGAAATTATTACCTTGTTTGATTGTTAGTATCATTGCATACTCTATCATGTGTATCTTCCAGAAATACTTAACTCGACTTCAGTCATCGTTGGAAGGAAGACATCATCAATACGGCGTGAACATGAGCTTCCCAAGGTAAAACTTACATTATTAGATATGATATAGCTGTGCTTTGGTCAGATCTAATTGTGTCCATGCTGCAGCGCCAAGATTTCATGATAAATAGCCAATATCCACACATTGTTTATGTTGAGAAACCGACAACTGTTGATGTCCCTCAGATGAATTTTCCAGCAACCACCAAAGAATTGAAAACTATCAGTGATATGGAAGGTTCATCACTACCCATTACTTTTTGTTTAATTTTTATTTTTTAAAAATTTTTATTATATTTTCTCATCAAAAATATCCTTTGGATGCAATTCTTTACCCAATTAGTATTGAATAAATTAGAGTTGAATAAGACTAGCGAGACCTGTGGATTTCTTAGGTGATCTTATATAGAGTTCATCAGGAAGAGGAGATTTAAGTTAAATCTTTCCCAAATAGCAATTAACATTGCATAAGGCAGTCCTGGAGGGGCTATGAGATAAGGGTTATCACCTTATATTGCAATTAAGTCTTAAAATTCTCAGATGAACTTTCCTAAATAACACAGTATTGTCTTTCATGAAGCTACATGATTGTTATAGAACATCGATGAGGGCCTTTCAGGATTATTCATAAAAAACCATACTTATAAATTGTGAATGATCTTAGTCGCTGTTTTCTGTCATCCAAATACCGTCTTCAAGTTTTCTATATCCACTTATAGGCATCTCTTTTGAATTTTTCAGATGCTATGATCGACGGTTTGAATAGAGTTCCTTGGGAAAGAGTAGATGTTAGCTTCCGTGGAAGTAAACAAAGATTTTTTGCTCACAGTACTATTCAGGTATTGATCTGACGCCACTAGAACATATAGAGATAGGACATTCACACACTTCATGCATGTAAAGAATATAGATGCAAGAAATTGTGCTTTCTTCTTTGATTCTAGACCAGTAATTGTCTATTATAATTTTAATGTTACTCAAATGCATAAATTTTGCAATTTGCTTGATCGAAATGCACACACTTAGCACACGGTTTAGTTTGGAAATTTGAAAATTTTCTCTATTTGCTACAGGTGAAGACCTACATGATAAATTCAGATGGTTCAGACGTTATATTCCACATGATTGACAATTTTCGCTTATAGCCGATATTTGAAGTTTACTTCAGAAATTATACAATATGGCATTGGGCAATCTCAATTTTATTTACCCAAGCTTGTCCCATTATTTGTTCCTTTGTCTGCCAATTGGCCTTTCACAACATTTTTTGTGGAAATAGTGGGGGAGTGGGCTCTCCAGTCTATTAGGGTTAAGCACACCCTTTCATATTTGTAAATCAATGTTCTATGTCAATGTTAGTAAGAGGATTTTGAGCATTGAAATTTCCGTCTTCTTCCTATATTTTATGTAGTTAAAAACCGGGATATATCAATCTGACTATCAATGTTTGTGTAATTTATATTCATTTGTTATTGGAATACCAACTTACTCGGTCCTAACTTAGAAGCAATTTTTCACTAATTGGGATCTACGGTCAGTACACCCAGTTAAATGGAAATGGAAATGCAAATGCAAATGAGAGGCCAATTCGATTTGATTGGCCACTCCACATTTATCCTGTCAATCGGTGGAAATTTTTAGAGAATCAAACATATCATCATCTTGATTAGTTAGCACAAACTGAACATATGGTCCGGATTAGTTAAGAGTAACCGTAATTCTAAACTTATCTGCCCAACTTTATCGTGGGACCTACTATGCCACATCAAAAGTAAAAGCTGTACAACTTTTATAAACCTCTTCCCGCAATCATAAACCGAACAAATAACTTTATATTAGACCCACCACATTATTATCTATATTTTCCATTTACTATCTTATTTACTATTCATTATCTACATTTGCTTGACAACTAGCATGGGACCCATGTGTATTAAATATTTTATTCTTAAAAGCAACATGAAGCCAGCATCCAATTTGGATGCTGGCTTCTTTAGTTCTCAGCTTTTTAAAGTGGTGCAATGCAATTGGGTTTAACTTCTTGGATTTTATAAATCCACTATTGCAGACACCCTTACAGAGCATATAGAGTACGTATTTAGAGCTTCCTTAACCATAGGAGGTGAATGATCCTGAATTTCTCTAACTTAGCTGGAAAATTTTGACCAATTTAGGGACTGAATCCGTATAATTATTCAGAACATCCATATCAATTTTTTTATAACTATATCTAAAATTTAAAATAAATAACTCATTTAATTAAATTTAGACATACAATAACTCTCCTAAAATTTTTATTTATCTTAAATCTAATAAATAAATTAGCTGATATAAATTTTTTTAATTAATCTATTTAAAATTTAAGATAAAATTCTCAGATAAAATAGTTAATGTAATGCTCTTGTCAATTGATACAGCTGCGGAACCCACGTAAGGACTAAGGAATACCAAAACCATACTATAACGCACATGGGTCTTGGAAAATTTGTGACGTTGATTAGAGTTGATAAACAAAAGACAAGTGGACCATTTTCTGTTTTAGGAAAAAACAAAAGACAAGTGGATAATTATACAACCAACCATCGTTGACCGTGCAAAAGTTAGGAAGATAAATTACATCTAGCCGTCCATAATCTGTCGTATAAATTCGCCTTCTAAGCAAGTATATACCGTGTCAGTTGACTGTTGACGAACAATTTGATTGTTTTGTTCCACTCTATGTCTTACCTAGTTGTATTAATGGTTAGTAGATATTTATAATTTATTTCCTCTATGTTAGTTTGTGTTAGCTTAGGGATGAGGATACTAGGTTTAGGATGAGCGAATATCTTTTTACCATACTTAGAGCGGTAAATAAGCTGAGCCGAGCCGAATTTAATTGAAGTGTTCAAACTTGTTTGATAAGATAATCGAGCCAAGCTTAAAATGAACTAAATCTTTGAAATAATTGTTAAATTTAGTTTGGTTTGTTTTTTTATGAGCTTGAGTTTATTTGAAGCTTGGCTGAAGCTTGGTTCGTTAGATGTTATCGATCTCTCAATTCAAGTTTGGTTCAAGCTTAGTTTCTTTAGATAATATCGAACTCTCAATTAAGTTCGATTATTTTAAATTTTTAATTGTTTGATTAGTTATTGAGCTTGATAATTTAAATTTATTTATTTATTTTATTTTATTATTTATTTAAAATATTGATAAGAGTTTTGCTAATAAATATGATTTGTAAATAATATTTATGAACCTTGTTTATGAATATTATTTATAAACATTAACGAGCTAAATATGTATATAGTCTCTCTAATAATTAAAGAGCTATTTGTTAATTTATATAATGTATAGTGAATAAATAAAAATAAATTTTTTACTAAATTAAATATTAAATTTATTTATAAACGTTTGATTTATTTACGCAGAACCGCACTAACCGTAGTAGAGGAGATTTAAATGTATAGAAAAAGACTGCGGCACCGAGAGTCCGGAAAGTATTTTTATAAATATATATTGAGCCAGGACAAGTGAGCGTTCCGAACAAGTAGACACTTTACAGTTGACCCGTAATTTGATTGACGAGATCAAATCTAAATGTCGTTATATATTCATCAATATATTTAACGACAAAACAAACTCGCTCAATTGTGCATCTCGAGGAGCTGCTAATCCAGTTAGTTAATCGACAGAGGAAGAAGATGGCATATTCCTGGCCAGCGCACCTCTTTCTGCTCCTCCTTTGCCTTGTACTGCTAGCAGCAACGGGAACCCCCCAAACAGCACAGCCGCAGTCGGACAACTCCGCCGACAGGTGGGTACGACCAGGGTGCCGGTCCAAGTGCGGCAACGTGAGCATCCCCTACCCCTTCGGCATCGACTCCGGATGTTCCCGTCCAGGCTTCGAGATCAACTGCACCGACGAGACGCCCTACCTCGGCCTCGGCGGCAACATCGACATGGTGGACATCCAGCTTTTCCAGGGCACCCTCGTCGTCAACAACTATATCGCCAAAGATTGTTACTACCAGAACGGAAGCCTGTCAGATTATAACATGCCCTCGATAAATATTATCGGTCTCCCAAACTACAAATTCTCCAGTGACCGCAACAGATTCGTGGCCATCGGCTGTGACGCCGACGGCTACATTTTTAGTAACGATCAGGAGAACACTTTCAGGACTGGATGCTCGTCCTACTTCACCAACGCCAGCTTCATGCCCAATGGTACATGCTCCGGCATCGGCTGCTGCACCGCGCCAATTCCCAAGGATCTCCGCAGCTTTAGCCTGCTCGTCGATAGCATTAACAATCATTCCAATTGCAGCTTCGCCCTCTGCAGCTACGCCTTCCTGGCCGACGTGGGCAAACTCAACTTTACCCTGTCTAGCTTCACCGAATACAGCAACAAGGTGAACGAGCCATTGACGCTGGATTGGGCCATCATGAACCAGACCTGTGAGCAAGCAAACGGCACCGGCGACTTCGCGTGTGTCTCCCCCAACAGCTACTGCTTGAACTCTACAAATGGTCCGGGATACCTCTGTAATTGTTCGAAAGGTTTCCACGGCAACCCGTACCTCAATGATTCAAATGGATGCTCAGGTGAGTAAACTTAAGCCTATAAAATCCCCCAATTATAACTTTTGTTTTGTGATTCAGCTTGATTGCATGCTCTAGTATTTTCTCAATATCTGATCTCTTTGCAAAATCTGATCAGACATCAACGAGTGCTCAGCCGATACTTCGCCATGTGTCAAACGGTGCCATAATAGAGAGGGGAGCTATTCTTGCTCTTGCCCATGGTACATGTATGGAGATGGCCGAAGAGATGGAAGCGGATGCACATCCATTCTGAGAATACTGTATCTCAGTTTAGGTAATCACTTAATTCAATACATCCACTACGTAGTTTCTCCATTTCTACTCCTTTTTTTCATAGTTCTCGAGTTCTTGCTCCTGAAACAGAATTGGTTCGATTAAAACTTTCCCTTTCGTAAATGGCAACCAAAAACATGGTAGTAGCATCTGTTCTCAAACAAGTAATTAACAGCGATAATCTTGTCATTTCTCAATGCTTCAACTCATTTTCTGGGGCATCATTAACAACATCTCTATAGCGAGATAACCAGAACAAGACGTAGGCTCGAACAAAATCGGTGTGCCACTTCCTCGCACGGAGAAATCGTGTGGAGGGCCTTAAGTCTCGCATGATTGGGCCAGATTTAATCCTGATCATGATGTGAGCGAGCAGGATTTAATCCTGATCAGGGCAGAGGGCAGCACCTCTCAATCTTTAAAATGCGGAAAAAGAGGAAAAGAGAAAAGTGATCGTGTGGACGCCGTGGAGCAACAAGATAAAGACGTACAAAAAAGAAAATCACAAAAGTTATCGTGATTTGACGACGTGTCTACTCCACAAAAAGGCCGAAAGTTTATTAGAATTCTCTCTACACAAGAGAATCACATTACATGTGGCAAAAAGGTAGTTCGCTCGCCCCCAGCGCCCCCGCCAACCCGTCCCTAGGCCAACACAAAGGAGAGAATCACATTACATGATTATTATGATTGTTGTTATTCAATAGACTTACAATGATCTTTATAAATAATACTAAACCCATAAAATCGTAATAAAATTTTATTATAAAAAATTCTAATAAAATTAATAAAATTTTGTTATATAAATTCTTAACAGAATTTTATTACGAAAAATCTTATTTTTTTTATAATATCTCTCATATTAATTCTCATCTAAATATGAGATACCCGTAAACCGACTTGTACACCAGTTTTTGTTCAAATAACTAACTAATAAAATCCTCAACGTGTGCAATAATCACAAGTTACTAAAATCATTTTTTTGTATGTGGGTTTATATGAGAAAACGTAATTGATATTTATTTTTGAGCATTGATGTAGGTGTTGGATTGAGCCTCTTTTTCCTTGTTGCGATTGGGTCATGGCTGTACTGGATTCACAAGAAGAGAAAGCTCGGAGAGCTGAAGCAGCACTTCTTCGAGAAGAACGGTGGTTCGTTGCGACCGGACATCAGACTCTTCTCCTCAGAGGAGCTTGAAGCCGCATCTGACAACTACAACCAGAGCCG
>JBBMJZ010023928.1:0-10548 GCA_037833815.1 Zingiber zerumbet
GATCGATCCGTGGATCGATCCGACAGCTCAATCGATCCCTGGATCGATTGAAATGCCAGATTTCAGCTAGGAAGGCACAGTCCCAGTTTCATGACCATCCGAGGGGTATAGATTACCTCCTCTAGCATGTGTACAGTCCTCAGTTACATGTAGAACCTTCAGTTTCAGTTTTTCCAGTAATTAAATGAGCAAAATTTTAATTTACCCAGTATTCTGCATAGCATAGCACAGCATAATGTAGCGATCGGCCTCACAGCTTAGTGTGTAGGAGGCGGGTCGTTACAAAAACTTATCACACTTGTTGTTCTAAAGCTCCGGGTCAAAGGCCTTTAAATAAGTCCATTCTGGGTGCCTAGAACCCCTCCGAGTGTCTGGACCACGTGGCTCGGCCAATCGACGCGCTCTACGTTAACTTGTAGATGATTTTGTGTGTCCAAGCGCCTGGACCGAGTCCGAGAGCCCAGATCGTTTGGGCGCCTGTAGCCTGCCTAAGCCAGCCTGCTCCGGGGGCTCGGAGTCCAATCGCCCAGAGTCCTTTTCTTCAGCAACCTTCTCCTTGCAAGAAAAGGTTAGTTCAGACAATCAAAGGTTATATCTACCCTATAAAATAGAGTTAGCACAACATAGCAGATAGGGTAGTAATTAGATCATGTCTCCTCAAGACCAGGATCTAGTCAAGATCTCAACTTAGGCTTCCCAAATGGACCTAAGTTGGATCGACGACTCTAGTTCCTTCAATGGAGAATGCGTCCTCATTGGATCTCTCCTCAAATTGCTTACCTTTACTTACCAACTACAGCCACTTGACTTGCCTCAGACCCACCAGGTCTTTCCACCAGTTGTCAGGTTCGCTGACCCAACTGGACTTCGGTCGGTTGTCAAGTCCCGCAGACCCAACCGAACTTCCCGCTAGATATCAAGTCCCACAGACTTATCTGGACTTCCCACTAACTATCAGGCGGCTGGATTTCAGCCTGGTGTCAAGTCCCTCAGACTAGTCAACTCCTGTATACTTGGTAGAAAAGGTTAAACAAACATCACATCTAACTTTAACCTATCTATTATACATCAAAACCAGATTATTAGTACAATCTGCACCAACAATCTCTCCCTTTTTGATGTAATGACAACCCGAGTTAAAGTTAGAACAAAATGCAATAAAGTAATAAAGTAGACAAAGCAGCATTAAGCATGAAATTTTAAAATGGGTTGATTTTTTTCTAACCTAACCCACTATCCTCCCCCTTTAGCATACATCAAACAAGATAAATGCATAGGGCATAAAATAAATATTTAGCAAAGAGGATTTTTGCAACCTTAGTTTTTCAAACAATGATGTCAAGTACTTTAACTAGTTCTGAAAACTAGTGTTTGAAAACCTAAAACTTAAAATAGAAAGTGCTTATCTTTTGAAAGAAAATTTTTTGAAGTAATGTTTTAAAAAAACTTTAATCAAATAAGTTCAAAGAATGCAAATGTTTTTCAAGAGAGTTTTAAAAAAAAATATTAAAAACATGTTTGAATGTATAATTTAATAAGAAGTTTTCAAAGGATAAGTTAAATCAATTTTCAAAAACACTTTCTAAGTTATCCATTTTCAAAGTAATTTTGTAATTTTTTAAAAAGTTTAGTCTCATTAGATTTTTAAATTTTGAAATTTTTCAATAATTTTGAAAAACATTTTCAAAGAGAAGCAAATTAGTTTTGAAACATTTTATATTTTTCAAACAACATTCAACAAAGCATGTTATAAGGATTATTATACATTTTTAGGCAAATTTTAGAAGAGTTTTTTCAAATCAATGTTTCAAAGAAATTCAACAAATTAATTTTGAAAATATTGTCAAAATGTATTTCAGAATAAAGTGAAAATATTTTTTAAAAAATAATGTTAAAGAAAAATTATCTAAGAAAGATTTTCAATGTAAATTTGAAAAGAAATTCAAGGTAATTTTATAGAAAAGATTTAAGAAAGATTTTCAAAGTGGAAGAAAAATTTTCCAAAAAAATGATTTGATTTTTCAAAAACTTTCTCAAAGCAAATAATTTTTCGTAAGTTGCAATTTTTTTTTAAAAAAAAATCCATGAACTCTTTCTTCCCCTTAAATTAGCACTCCCTCTTAAATTGTACTAGGATTTGGACATAATAAATTGAACATATTTTCAAGACCCTTACTCCCCCTTAACCTAAGCACCTTCTAGTTATCTTTGTTAGCAACAAGGATTTCTATCTTAGTGCCTAGGGAATTTACTATTAGTAACACAAATGTTCATCAAATATATTTTTTACACCTTATTATGATTATTCACTTAAGTTTGATTAGTCATTAATAAAAAAAAATAACCTTAGATTGAGGTGTAAAATTAAGTTTTAGTAAATAAAATAATTTATTATTAATTCAATAATAGTTAATCATTATCAATGATTTATTGATTAACTTTTACTTGACTCAATTCAATAATTTAATACTTATTTGATTAA
Source organism: Zingiber zerumbet (assembly GCA_037833815.1). Classification (NCBI taxonomy): domain Eukaryota; kingdom Viridiplantae; phylum Streptophyta; class Magnoliopsida; order Zingiberales; family Zingiberaceae; genus Zingiber; species Zingiber zerumbet. Next base: position 2,483 of record JBBMJZ010023928.1, read on the forward strand.
AACAACTTATATTTCATATTAACTGATTGAGTCAATTGACTAATGAATGAAAGTATTAGTTTTAATTTTAAGTTTTGATTAGGTTTAACTTAAATAAATTATTGATTAAAGTTAAGTTAGGATTAACTTAGTTGTAAGTTTGAATTAATTCAGAGTTAAATTTGTTAAAGTTAGTAAATAAGTTAAGGTTCAATTTGAGTCAATCTTTAATTAATATAAATTATGATTTAATTAAAGTAAATTTAAGATTTTTTATTAACGTTGAAATTTAAATTAAGGTTAAGCATTAATTAACTAGTAAATTTAAGTTTGATTTAAAATACATTAGAGTAAAGTAAATGTTTTAATTTGATTAAATTAGGGTACTAATCAAGTAAGTTAAATCTAAAATAAGGTTAGACTAACCAATTAAATTTTAATTATTTACTTATTAATTGCTTAATTGAGTTTAAAGTTTAAGTTAATTGAATTTTGATTGTTTGTTAGAAAAGATTTAAGTTTTAAGTTAAGTATTTTTTAAGGATTTTTTTTTTTAAATTAAAATAATTTTTAAAATAAATTTTTTAAGTATTTTTAAAATAATTTTTAAAGAATGTTTGAAAGGATTTTAAAAGTATTTTTTAAAGAATTTTGAAAAGAATTTTTAAAAATGATTGTTTAAAGCAATTTTTAAAAATATTTTGAAAATGAATTTTTAAAATATTTTTAAAGTACATTAATTAATATATGTTTAATTCAATTTTGACTTTGGTGTTTAATTAAATTAATATTGGTATTTTATTTTATTTTATTTAAATTAATTTAATCCTTATTTAATTTTAATTTAATCCTTATTTAATTTTAATTTAATCCTTATTTAATTTTAACTTAATCCTTATTCATCTCACCTAGTCTAAGTGTTAAGATAAAGGAATCCTATGGTTTTGTAAGATGAGTTAAATTAAATTTTAGGGTTTGGTTTAACTTGTGTTAGATTCAAGTTCAGCTTTAGGTTCAACAAACAAGTATTTTTTGGATAAACTTCTAAGCTATGATGAGTCACATGGACATCATTAGAGTAACCACGTCATCGAGGTTTTCCAAATAATCCTATCCACTGAACTTAATAATAAAACTTTAGTCTAATCAGTTAGGATTGGTAAGGGGTTGTTTCAGTTAGTTTCACTAAGTTAAATGCATCAGGTTGAAGCTATATCTTCCTAAACATGCATAGACATAGTTTCCCTAACCTACTATCATCCAAAACTTCTTCAATGCTATTTTTTAAGTTAAACTTTTATCCTTTTTTGATCTGATCCTAATTACTCTTCCAGATAACCTATTATTTTGGAGGTGACAACTAATTCAGTATCTCCCCCTGAATTATTGAACTTTTAGTTTTATGTGGATTTAGTTTGGTTCTTCTTGCTTGGTTAGACAAGTTTTAGGAACTCATTCTTTAATTTGTTAAGTTTAATTTAATTAAATTTTAGTTAAAGTTTGATTAATTGTAGTTTAGGTTGAATTTACGTTTTTAATTTTGAATTAATTAAATTTGTTAAATTATCTTTATTTAAAGGAGTGTACTTAATATTTAAATTTTCTTTCATTAATTTTATTAAGTCAATTGAATTATCTTTTTTAAGAGATTATCTTTAATGCTTAAGTTTTAATTAATTTTTTATTTCAAATTAGTTAAATTGTTTGAATTATATTTTTTTAAAAAAGTTTATCTTTAATGTTTAACTTTTTATTAATTGTTACTTTTTAATTTGCTAGATTATCTTTGTTAAAGATGTTATCTTTAATATTTAATTTTTAATTTATTAAATTTGATTTTGATTTTATCAGAGTGTTTGATTTTATCCTAATATATTATTTGTCTTTTAAGTTTATATTATAAGTTAAATTTATTAGATTAGTTTTATCTATATTATTATCTTTAATATTTAAATTTTTTAATTAAATTACATTGATTTTGGATAGGATTTTCTTGATTGCTATTATCTAGATTATTAAATATTTTATTAAGATATTTATTAATTTTATCTAGATCTATTTCTTTATTTTTTAAGTTTTGAATTTACCTTAATGTTTGAATTAATTATTTCTAAATTTTTATTTAATTTTAATTTTTTTTAATTAATTAATTTATTAATTTGGTCAATGTTCTATTTGACCAAGTCATGGTTAATGTCGATTTGATCAAAATGTTTATTGACTTTATCAAAATCTAGATTATTTTATAGTTCTAAATTTGAATCATGTAAATCTAGATTATCATGGACCATATTTGGGATAATTTCATATTTATCTAACTTATCATGCACATTATTTAAACGACTAATGATAGGGGTATTTTGATAAATTAAACTAACCTTAAGTGCATCCCCTAATTCAGTAGGCTTCTCCGTTGGATTTGACTCGAGTCTGGATTCACTTTTAACTTGATCCTCTAGCTCCATCGGCTCCTCATGAAGCTTGATTAGCAAAGTCCAGAACTCATAGGCATCTTAGTGTTCTCCAATTTTGCATGTAATTTCATTAGGTAATAATTTTATAATTAAATTTATTACCTATCTATTGATTTTTGTGTTTTGGGTTGATCGCCTCAGTGTCATGCCGTCATCGAAGTCGTTCATAAGGATGAAGTATTCCATCTGCATCCTCCACAAATCAAATTCATGTCTCTTGTACATCTCATATGGTGGTGGTTCATGGATGGTTTGTTTTTCTTGATGAGACATTGGCATACTTACCAAAAATATAAACAAGAAGCAATTTCCAAGGCTTTGTTTTAGGGTAAGTAGTGTGGGAGATAAAGAAATAAGGGTGTTTCACCAATTTCAAAAAATAATAATATAATAATAATAAAATAAATAAAAAATATTATGACCAATTTTGTTAAATGAGTTATTTCACTAATTCTAGCTAATATTGAAAAAATGGAAGTGATTTTTTTTAAAAAAAAAATGGAGGGGAAAATAATTTTTAATCAAAAATGATATATAATTTTTTTCTTTTAGAAAGGAACCCCCTTTGCCTGATTGGTGGTTGCACCAATTTAGAGCGGTACCCACTCTGATACCACTTGTAGGATTGGAAAGAACACTAGAGGGGGGATGAATAGCGATCATCAAAAAATTTGATTAAAACTAAGTTACACAATGGAAAACGGAAGAAACAAATAACACTAACACAAGTTGATTTTACTTGGTTCGGAGCCTTCGACGACTCCTACTCCAAGGCCCGCACTCATTGAGTGCTTTCATTAGACAATCCACTAATAGTTCACAAAAATGTATTACAAGATAAGTACAAGAACTAAAAAACAAGGTTACTGACAACAAGGAAAATATGAAAATCTAAGTCGTCGGTTGTCGGAGGAGGTTCACAGCATCACAGGAGCTTTTTCGGAGCACCGAGCAAGAAGATAACTTGTCACACTTGTTGTTCTGAAGCTCCGGGCTGAAGGCCTTTAAATAGGTTCATTCCATGTGCCTGGAACCCCTCCGGGCGCCTGGAGCCTGGACCACATGGCTTAGCCAATCAACGCACTCCACATCAAGTTGTGGATGATTTCTCAGGTCCGGGGGCCTAGACCAAGTCCGAGTGCCCCGATCGCTTGGGCGCCTGCGGCCCACCTGGGCTAACCTGCTCTGAGCGCCCGTATTAGCTCTGAGCTCTCAAAATCCAGGCACTTGGATCCCTTCCGGGCGCCCGAAGCCCTTTTCTTAAGTAGCCTTCTCCCTACAAGAAAAGGTTAGTCCGGGCAATCAAAGGTTATATCTACCCTGCAAAACAGAGTTAACACAATATAGCAGATAGGGTAGTAATTAGATTCTATCTCCTCGAGACCAAGATCTAGTCAAGATCTCAACTTAAGCTTCCCAAATGGACCTAAGTTGGATCGACGGCTATAGTTCCCTCAACGAAGAACGTGCCCGCACTAGATCTCTCCTCCAGTTGCTTACCTTCACTCACCAACTATAGTCACTTGACTTGCCTCTGACCCACTAGGTCTTTCCGCTAGTTATCAGGTCTGCTGACCCAACTGGACTTCAGTCGGTTGTCAGGTCCCACTGACCCAACCGGACTTCCCACCAGATATCAGGTCCCACGGACCTATCTGGACTTCCCACCAGTTATTAGACCCACAAACCTAGCTGGATTTCAGCCTGGTGTCAGGTCCCTCAAACCAACTCCTGCACACTTGGTAGAAAAGGTTAAATAAACATCATATCTAACTTTAACCTATCTATCATACATTAAAATTAGATTATTAGTGCAACTTGCACCAACAATAGAGAAGTCCCAATGGGTCACGGTTGATCAAAGATTGGGTAATGGAACCCTAAACTCAGGTTAAGTGAGTTAGGATTGGGTAATCAATTGTGCCAAATCCAATCAATCGGTGGATAGATTGGGAGCATGTCTTCGCGAAGTAGAAAGGGCTCGAATCGATTGGGTAATCGATCAAGGTTAAACTCAATCAATCAAGTGATCGATTGGGAGGAGAAGTTTGTGAAATAGAAAGGTGTTGGATTGATTCGGTAATCGATCAAGACCTGCACCAATCGATCAAATGATCGATTGGGCACATTTCTTCACGACAAATAGGAGCTCTTGATCAACCAATTGGTCTATCAAGAGGAGTTTTTCGTGAAGCACAGTAGCTTCCACGTGAGAGCATGATTAATTGGGCAATCAATTGGGAGAAGCTCGCGAGTAAATAATGGGCTTCATAATTGATTGAGTGATCGATTAAGATGGCCCATAATCGATTAATCGCTTAAGTGACGAAGAAAAGAGTCGTTACGAGGTTTGGACGGCTTGATGCACTTGAATCTGATGTAGCAATCGATTGGGGGGTAAGGACAATCGATTGGAAGACCTAATCCACGGGATATAAAGGCGATAATGAAGATTCAAACAAAACTCTTCTTCTCTACTCTTCACCACTGATCCTTGAGCTTTGGAAGACAAGTGTTGGTGCACTTTCCAACCGATGAAGAGTCATTTAGAAGCTAGAAGAAAGCAAGCAAGGTTTTCATTTGTATTATGTATTTTCTTCTTATTTGTATTGTATTTCTTATATGTGAGCTTGTAACCTCCATCTCCGGAGTGTTTCTAAGGATCATTTTCTCAGTGGAGAGTGTACTCTATGGGGATCCTTGGATTAGTCACCTCGTTGAGGTGGATATCAAGTAAATCTGGGTGTTAGCATTGCTTCGAGTGTTCTGCTATAACTCATTATTGAAGAAGTGATTGGAGCTAATCCCCCCTCTATCTCGTCGGAGTGTCCTAATAAGACTAACTTGACATTGTATTTAATTTGAATCTCAAAGGAAGTGCAGTATCATTGCAAGAAAAAAAAATCCACAATGGTATCACCTTCACTGCTAAACTTGTGTAGATCAGAAAATTTAATATACCTAAAGATAACAAAAATAATCAAAAATTAGCTAAAATCAATCACATTACATAATACAATAAGAGATACAACAGCGTGAGCTTGTAGCCATACAAGATCACAACTAGGATTACCTGAGGCCAAGACTGAGCTCGTGGTCAAACAAGCTCAACTTTACCAAGTTCGTGGCTGGACAACCTAGACTGCAAAGTCACAGCCAGTCAATCATGCGGTTAAAACTCATGGTTGCAAGCTCACGATCGGCCAAGTTCTCGATCAGCAAAGCTTATGATGAGAGCTCGCGGCTGGCCAAGTTTGTGGCTGGCAATGCTCACGGTCGTGAGCTCACAGCTTGACCAAGCTCTGATCACGAGCATGTGGTTGGCCAAGCTCATGGTCGGCTAAGCTACTAGCCGCAAACACGCAACTAACCAAGCTCCTAGCTACAAGCATGTGGCTAGCCAAGCTCTTGGCCACAAGCTCGCCTCTTGGCCACAAGCTTGCGGTCAGTCAAGCTCACGACGATGGAGAGGAGAAGAGAAGAGGGAAGGGGATTGAGAGGAGCGTATCGACAAAGAGGAGAAGGGGGTTTGTGCCGGAGAGATTGAAGAGGAGAGGAGTTAGCCAAAGATCAAGATCCCCCAAGAGAGGATCGAGAAGTGTGGCCAGGGGATTGAGAATTAAAATTAGGAATGAAACCCTAATTTTGATCCCTCAAACTAGAGAAGGAATTAGGTTTTCGGTCGCTAATTAGTGACAGAAGTAGTGACGGAATCTACATTCGTCACTAATTAGCGACGAATTTAGGTTTGTTGTCACTAATTAGCAATCGAATTAGGATTTCGTGACTAATACGGTTGCTAAAACCAGTGATTTTTGTAGGGTGAAAAATCATTGTTGTTCCATCAGATGAACATCAAATAGTTGATATTGTACTTATTTGAGAAGGTGAATCCATCAACCTTGATCAACCAAAAATACAGAAGTAGTGTTTCAAGACTCGTTCTGGTTAAAAAAGTAATAGTAATAATTTTTTTTCATGAGTGACGTAGGTATCTATAACATCTCAATATAGGATAAGAAGATAAGATCTAGCTAGAACGAAACTTATTTAATTAGTGTTGGTGAATGGTAAGCAAAGTCTTAACTACGTAAATTGATCGCACTCGAAACCATAAAGTAGGTAAGAAAATTGATTCAACAAATACAAATGCAACACTCATGTCAAGTAAGGTACAACAACTTAAATATTGCTAATGCGGTGATAAAAATTTACGTGTCATAGATCAATAGTTATAGTATAGGTTAAAGTTAAAGCGGTCAATATTAGGTTTTAAGTAAGACTAATTCAAGTAGGAGTGACTACATCAGTCGATCGGAATGATGATGCCCGGCCGATATGAAATCAGTCCGAGCAGACCACCCACCCAGTCGGATATGGTGTTGACAGTTCTAAGCATGAAAAACAGTAAACATGAAAACTGTAAACACTTACAGTGATCTCCCGCAGATCCGCAATCGATGACAGAATATGATCTTCGGACTTGCTGTCAGAAGAGCGATCACAGAATCGAAAAGCTCTTCATGGTTCACAAACCAAATCTCTCTTACAAGATTGGACAAACCAATCTTGAATGTGTTGGGACTGATGTGCCCGCTAGAGGGGGGTGAATAGCATTTCGTCGCGCTTGCGTTGGTTTGCTTTGCCTTGTTGTTGTGCAGCGGAAAAACTCAAAGACAAATACTCACAATGCTAACACTTAGGATTTACTTGGTATCCACCTCAAGAATAGGTGACTAATCCAAGGATCCACACACGACTCGCTCCTCCACTATGAAAACAACTCCTTCTCGGTCGCAGCTGGAGGCGGAGAAGCCTTGTACAAATCCACACACAACTATACAACTTACACAAGAAGAAAATACAAAATATAGCTGAAATACACCCTTCTTCTTCTTACTTGTTGCTTGTTGTTGCCTCTTGAATCTTGGGAATGCACCCCAAGCGCATTCAAGAAGTGGTGGTGAAGATCGGAGGAAGCTCGCGTGAAAGTCGTTATAGATCGCAAGAGAAGCTCGCAAAGAACTACTGAGAAAACGCTCCACAACGGCTATATCCTGTGCTCCCAATCGATTGAAATCAACCTCAATCGATTGTCATATCAGCACCGCTCCATGGCAGCCGTCCATTACCTACATCTTGTGCAACGATCACTTCCCAATCGATCGACCGATCGATTATGACTGCCTGAATCGATCGCTCAATTGATTCAGCGCCTCTCTGTGCTCTCGCGTCCGCATGAGAGCTTCTGCTGCTCAATCGATCGCCCGATTGATTGGGAAAGCCTCTGTGCTCATGATTTCACATCCCAATCGATCGGTCGATCGATTAGGCCTTACCACAGTCGCAGCACAGTCCAATTGATCGACCGATCGATTAGACTATGTTCAATCGATCTCCCAATCGATTGAACACTCTGAACTTGACTCAAACTCAAGTCCAAAGTCCCAAATCCAACTCCCGGTCAACCGTGACCTGTTGGGTCTCCATGCCTAGCATTTGGCCACACACGACCAACCTCGAACTAGCCTTCTAGCCTCCTCCATCAGCATTGCATCCCTCATATATCTTCCCATCCTTCACGACTTTCCTTCAGGAACTTCCTTCGACCTC
>JBBMJZ010023971.1:0-10547 GCA_037833815.1 Zingiber zerumbet
ATTAAATTAATGGGATAAATTTATTAAATTTATAACTAGGAGTTGATTAATTTTATTAATATAAAGTCCTAAATTAAAAAAAAAAAAAGTTTTGCTTCATTGACATCAGCGCGCGTCGAAGGCATCGCGCGCGCGTTGGAGGTGTCGGTGTCGCAGAACGCGTCGGAGGCTTCGCGCAACTCATAGGAGGGCTTGGACATCGGAGGTGTCGAAGGCTTCACGCAACGCATCCGAGCTAGTTGCAACTCGCAAGGCTCAGGCAACGCTTCCGGGCTCATCGCCGGGCATGGGCGACAAGTCCGGCCCTGCGCAATGAATCCGGACTCCTCGCCCGAGCCTCACGACAGTTCGGCTAGTCGTCGAGCCCAAATGATGGCTTCGGAGGCGTCGTAGCACGCCGACGCCTCACATATGCTATGCCGGTCCTAGTGAAACGATTGTGGCTAGTGATATTCTAAACCGAAATATGTAAAAGTCTAACCTAAATGATGGCGGCAGGCGGCAGGCAGCGGGCGGCGACAACAACGGTTGGCGGTTCGAGGTGGAAGGTGACGAGTGACGATGACGGCAACAACGAACGTCAGCGGCAGCAACGGTTGGCGGTTCGAGGCGAAAGGTAACGAGTGTTTTAAAATCAAAGTGAATGATTTTTTAACCCTAAAACGCTGATAATTCAGCCATTTAACCCACCTTTGACAAAAGCAAGGCGAAACTGGTCCGCCTCGCGCCTAGGCGGTCACCACATCTGCCTTTTAGAACACTAGCAATATTGAACGTAATGAGACAATTGTTAGGATAGGAGATGACAAATTGTCAAGAACTGAGAGTTTTAAGTATTTTTGATCATTTTGCAAAATGATGGAGGGATTGACAAATGTCTTACGTAGAATACAAGTAGAATAGTTAAAATGGAGGGCGTTAGGTATTTTATGTGATACCTTTAACACTTAAAGGGAAGTTCTACAAAATGACGATTAGACTTGTCATGTTATATGACGCTGAATATTGGGCTATGACTCGAGTATATGAGCAGAAGATGAAAGTTATAGAGATAAGGATGTTAAGGTGGATGTGTGAACATACAAGATGGATAGAGGGCATTAGAGAGAAAGTCGGAGTTGTATCTATTGAGGGAAAATCCAAGAGACATTTAAGATGATACGAACATATACTTAGACAGCTAATGAATGCTCTGGTTAGACGATGTAAAATTATAACAAATACGCACATCAAACGAGTAAGACCAAAAAAGACTTGGTTAGTAACAATAAAATAAGATAAAATTTATTTAAATATAGATGATGATATAGTATGGAATAGAGCTCAATGACATAGAACGATCCGTATAGCTAACCTCATCTAGTGGTATAAGGCTTTGTTGTTGCTGTCATTGAACATAAACGAAGGAAATTTTTTTGGAGTAAAATATTTCACTTAAAACAAGTGTTTATGCAAACACCTACAAGTTACAGGTCATAAAATATTATAACTTATGATCCTAAGTCATTTTAATTCAAGTTAAATCACTTCCAAAGAATGAAATATTTTTTTAATTTCTCATGTAGCACATGCACTAACCACCAAAAGGAGCGGAATGCACCCAATAGGATATACAGTCCCTTTTCAAATCCACCTATGAATAAATCTATGGAATCATGATTGGTTGCCTAATTACAACAATAAGCAATATAATAATAAGCTTAGTCAAGCTACCAACAGAATCTTCAATTGATCTGCTAATGGGTTTACGTTAACTGTGTGCCTGACAATCCCAAATTGCATTGTGATGGACCGGAATAAAAAGAAATATACACAAGTACCTTATTGCTCAAATTTATCAACTGAAATTGACCTGGCTGAGTAAAAGCTTAACGGCAGAGTATTTTCTGATTTGCACTATCAATTTCATCATGTGAACATAAGCAAGCAAAACAAGGGAATTGTAGATGGAAATGTCATACCTGTTCAAGAACTCAAATTTCTGAGCCTCCTGACTTAGCTTCTGAACACCATGATAATCCTGATTTAGGAACAAGGATTAATATAAAATGCTCAGAAGACAACATGATTAAATTACTAACCTACAGTTACATCTAGAAGCATGGTTTACCTGATTTCCTAGTGACGCATGTTCTATCTTAGCAATAGAATTTAAAAGCTTGTCTCTGGTTGCATTTATAATACAAGGATGTTCCCAATGAGTATTGGCATCGTGAAGTTCCCAAGGACTATGTAAATGCTGTCCAGAAGAATCATCCTTGTACTGTACTACATATCTTTCCCATGGGCTATCTGGAAACTCAGAATCTTTAGGTTTTACAGTTAAGATCCGACCACTCCACCAAGTTCCACCAGATCCATCAGCATCCCTCCACCATACCTGGCACTTGTCTCTGTGGGTCCAGTTCCTTTCAATGGAAGCATCAAAGCGTACTCTTTCCACGAGAAAGTCAGGACCATTGATTTCAGGCAATGTGACTCGGAAAGTTTTCTTGAACCCACAAGATGAAGGATCATTGAATTCAAGGGTGAGTTTGCAGCAGCTATCACCAGATCCAGGAAATGAAGCGTATTCAAGTTTTTGTACTTTGCAAAACTCGACAGCTTTTAAGCCTTTGATTGATTTCCATGGGCCTACTTCAGTTGAAGCATAGCTTTCAATGTACTCACGGTGGCCCTGATAACAGTTGAGCATAAATAAGTACCTTATTTGTAACAATGAAAATCATCAGATAAAAAAAATTACCTGTATCAGATAGGCAACTTTATCACCCTTTTGGGGAATATATCTATAGCACTCCTCATGCTCTAACAATAAAAGCCATGAAAGTTTTCGCAATGATTGATGGCTTTTCTTATCCAAACATCTGAAATCACTTGTATTGTAGTTCTCCCTTCTGTTTCTTACAGATCTTAAACCAACAGGCATTTTTGATGTTGATTTCCATTCATCAACTAAAAATTGATTACGGGAACCAGATGTAGACTTTCCTCTGCTCGTGGATGCTCCAAGAGAACCATAATTTTTATCATCAAAATTATTCATGCTATAGCTTAGATCATGTTTAGGTGCCCTTCCACCTGTGGATCTTGTTCTGCGAGAACTTCCAATTTTACCACTAAACGGCAATGTTGTCTCATCATGGCCAACAGAATCTGAAGTAGTTTCTTGCTTGGCTTGGACATCAACAATAAAATTCTCCTTCCCCTTGGATAACTTCATCCTCTTATATACAGCATCATACATTTTCCGGCAGGAATTCAAGTCTTTGTCATCATTGGAAACAAACAAACTAGCATTTGTGGTTGTCCATCCTTCTGAATTTTCTGATATATTATTTGATTTGCCAGGGTCTGAACTCTTTCTGCTGGTTCCTTCATCGTCGTCAGCAACCAAATCAAAATCTTGGTCAGTTGGGATTGGACTGTCTGAGACAAGCTCATCCTCTGAGCTCCTCGAACTGTTAACTGCTGTAGATTTTAACTTGGAGGATGAACTATTAAACTCTGGTGCTATTCCTCTAGTCTTGAACCGTATCTTTGGGTAAGTCATCTTCATAGTTTTGTCTACCTGAGGATCCACATCAAAACTACACTTGCTACCAAAATAATTTACAGCTTTAGCTGAATCCACTTCATATATTTTGGATGATTCGTTAACAACCTTGCATTGATGGTTCACAGGATTGCCATTCTCTGTTTGGTCTGACTCGTGAACACAAATTGATTGATGAATCAAAGACCTAGTTTCAGGAGAAAGCAGATGCGGGGTAGCATCCACTCCTTTGTTTCCTGCTATATTTCTCTCATGACTATGATCATTAATTTGCATCCTAGAAATTGATGTTTGACACTCATCCTCAGATACAGTATTTCCAATGGTGTCAACTCCAATTGTGTTAGCATCATCTGGGTTTGTATTTGCAGCAGCCCAAGTTATGATGTCGCCTACCCTTTGGCGTTTTGAAGAGCGCTGCTTAACTTCTCCCCATTTAATCGTACTGGCCTGGTGATCCACTGAAAGATGAGGGTGGGAGGCAATTTCATTCTGTGAACTGACTGTTTCAGTTATCTCATTTTCAGGTCTATTATGGCTATTGACAACAGAATTAGTTATAGGCAACGATACAGACAAATTATCCTGTTCGGGGCATTCAGATGTTAAAGTTCCAGAGACAACATGACGTGGCAACTTAAGGACCAATTTCCTTTTGATTACTGGATTATCCTGTTTATTGATGACTTCAGAAGGTATTGCAGTGTCTTCAAGCGCATCTTTGATGTTTTCCTTCACCTTTGCACGAGTAGGTGGATTGAATTTCATTGATCTTTCAGACTCAACACTGTGGGTCTTTGAATCTGGCAATGTCGATTCACTATCAGAGAAATTACTGTCTGGCTCATTATCTTCTTCATCTGTAGAAGCGCTTGTTAATTTAGAGAAGAAAGTGAGAGCATTCTTCTTAGCAATTCTCTGTGGCCTTGAAGGCTCGGATTTAGAGGCCTTGAATCTTTTCAAATGCCCATTCCGGGACCTCTTAGGTCTGTGAGATTTTGACACAGAAGCACCATTGCATTCATCAAAGTTTCTTCTTTTTACCCTCCTACCAGATGAAGTTGTGAACTCAGCCTGACAAATGAATAAACAAATAAAATATTTAAAATAAGAAACAGCATGGAAAAATGAAGTTGGAAAGTGAATCTAACTTCAGATTTGTGTTTTTTCCTTCTAGATCTCCTAAGGATTTCCTTTCCATCGTTATCGTCTCCACTATCTTCGGCACTGATTTCTGCTTCTTCACATGATGTACTGCTCAAACTTTCTTGACCTGCATGGCTGGAATATTCATCAGTTATATTATATTCAGAATCGGCATCATCACTCTGCATGTCATTTTCTACTTCCCAAGCTATAGCTTCCACAATCTCTGGTAAAGGCTCAACCCACTGCTCTAGATCCACAATTGGTAGTGCTTGAAAATCACCAGTATTAGCATTGTAAGTTGGACCAACTGCAAGTTTCAGTGAACTAGGACGCCACTCAATACCCATGATACCTAAGCGGCGTCTTTGATACATGCTCTGATAAGGTTCAGCATATGGGATCATACCTGACAGAAAAATACACTAACTGTGAATTGACCATATGAAGGAATCAAATATAGCAAATAATGGCGACAGGTTGACAGCTCATATCACATCCATCTGTGCAAATGCATACCCGAATCACAGAGAAGATCCTGAATATTCCTCCTGTGTGGTGTAAGTTGGGTCTCCTGAAGTAACAAAAAAAGTACTTTCAAAATAGATAGTAAGATGTACAGGTGCAAGCAAGAAAACTTAGTAATGAAACAAATGTTAATAGAATAATTGAAAGAAGAATAGCAAGTGATAATCTCTTAGTGCATGTGGAAATAAAGTGGAACACCTAAGAAATATAATAGCTGATAAAAGTTGTATCCTGAGTTGGGAAAAAAGGTATTTTAGTGGCCCATTCTAAACTTCCATGCCAAACATGGAAACTATGGACAATTATAAAAAGTAACAAACACCTCTATAACTGAGAGAATCTTAATGTCAACCTGCAACAAAGTTCATTCCAGCGTACAAAAAGTAAATCAAACAAGTCAATAAATTGGGTTCTTTTATATATCTTCAAAGACTTGGCATACAAAGAAATAATAACAAGATAAAAATCATTATTTCTATCATTCCCTTTCAAGTTGAAGCATAGATACGCATGACGATCAACTTGTTGAGCAAAAGCAGAACAAAATCTCATCAAATGATTCAGTTAAAATGTCAGCAATCTATTATCCTGGAGTATGTGGCTTGTTGATCTCTTTGGACATGACATCACTATGAACTAAGTTGTTGACAAATTCAACTCTTAGGCTATGTTTGGTTAAGGGTAATGTAATCAAGCTTGTAATATAATTGGGCTTGGAATGTAATTGAATTACATGTTGTTGGCCTTGTAATTCATATTACAATACTTTATTACATGTTATTGGCCTTTTGTAATTCAGATTACATTACATTACAGCTTTAAAATTGTACCAAACAAAGTAATCAATCTTGTAATGTAATCTAGATTACATTACCAAGATGATTACTCCTCACCGAACATAGCCTTAGTGTGCTCATGAATGTTGGTGAGTCGGTGGCTTAACTCTACAAGATCCAACTTGATGACTTACCTCCTTAGAATAACATTAAACATATATTGGATTACTTTAGGCCAAAAGCAATCAAATCCTTTGAACTTAGGAATCAAGAAGAACAAACAACACTGATTAAACAGGATAAAGGATTTGAAATTAGAGAATAACTCTTGCCAATCAACCATTCAAAGTTACTAATGCAGCATAACTTCGCCAGCTAATTGATTTGTTTTCTGTCTGTGTTTCCCCATCAAACCAACAATTATATTGAGCTTATACAAGAAACACTAGCTGACATTAAGAGAATTTTAATTTAGTAATCAAAACTATAAAGTATGAAGTACACATTGATGCAACTCAAAGAGTTAAGAGTACAACATAAGACATATGCCACTACGTTCTCCAAAGAACTTTCATGTTGGTTCCCACAACTAATGTCATATTGTGAATAAATTAATTATTTTGTTGTGTTTCTAGATTTATGAACCTTTGAATTAATATATGTTTCTACTTAGGCTTATTTTAAAGGTTCTAATAAATTTTACTCAATATCTCTTGCAGAGGCGGATTTTGTTGTGTCAAGTAGCACAATTAAAGAAATTTTTCTTGTAGATTATAAAAATTAATTAGCATAGATAATTTTACCTATGGAAACTGATAATCATACCATAAGTAGCATGCCATGTTAGCAATCAACATGCTTAGGCACGCTCTGTCATGATTTAGAATCTCGTGTGTGTGTGTATTTTAGCTTATTTCACCCAAATTCTAATTCTTATGAAAACAAATTTAGAAGATTATAGAAGTAAAATTTATATGAATTCATTCCAGCATTCAAGTCAAAAATGAGCTTTCATACTTGATCTCTATGGTGCATCCATACAGTATAGTATGACAAAATTTGAAACCTGCTGCATGTTGAGTGTTAGCACAGTATACTACTAAAACCATACCATTCATCAAAACTCTAATACCGAATGATATACAATTCCACTTCAATTAGTTGGGAGTTGAATTAATTAATTTTCATTCTTAGTTTATCTTCCTAAAAAAAAAAAAGAGAAAAATCTACTAGGTTTAAAATAGGATTTATTCATTTATTTCTATTTTACTAATTCCATCATACCAAATCTATTTTGCTCGAGTCTTATTCAACCAAAAGCCTAAAATGAGAACCCTAAAAGACTCATAGTTTGATCCATTCAATGAACGCCACAATTTTTATTCTCATATATTTTACTCTCATGATCACATCAAATAGGCACAATATCTAGCCTTATTTTAAATAGCTACGGAGGCTGAATTCAGATATATCCTTTACTAGATACAAAAAGGTTTGAGCAGTGAATATTAAGTTTTTAGTCTACAAAAATTGCAGTGGCTATATCCAAAGAGAATATTTTAGATAAGTAATTGACATTTAAACTAGCGTTTCAGGTTCATAGTCCCAAGGTCCAATAGTTCCTCACAAAGCTGCTTATTATACCTAAGCTGGCCCTGGAAGTGCGGTAGAAAGGATAGAAAAGCATTGGTACACAGATCAATGAAAGATGTGAGCTGGGTATTGCCTGGCCACAGCCTCAAAAAAAAAACCTACCCATGAAAACCTAAATGGTAAGCATAAACGTTTGAACACTTCAGCCAACTCAATGAATAAGAATGTGCTTTGGCAAAGAAAATGAAATGGGAAAAAGACATGCCTGATCCAGTGCATTTCCACTTGTATCTTGCATAAGGGGTCGATAATCTCCAAGAAAGAACTGTCAAGGTGAGAAATATAGGATTTCAAATTCTGGCTTTGACTGAACCATATTAGAAAGTGAATGATTCACACCTGATCATATTTGGCATCTTTTTGGGACTCTCCCTGACCAGTTGCCACAATAAATATCTGACCAACTTCATCTGAGAGAATAACTGAAGTTCCATCCCTGGTTTAGGACAACAAAAGATTAGAAAAAGTTAAACATGAAGCATCTAAAGATCATCTTCATAAAACAATAAAAGAGAATTTGTGCACAAGAACACAAACAAATGCAACTCAACTACAAAGATATAGAAGTTTACAAGAAATGAAGACAAATTCTGAAGCCAGCTTGAATTGACGAATGAACAGGTCCAAACATTAATCAAAGTAGAAAATGATAAATTTTGACAAATACAGAAGAAACGAACAGAAAAACAGACCTAATATCAAACAGACAATATGCACCAGCATACCAACTAAAGCATGCTTAGGTTTGTCCATGAAGAAGATGAACCCTCCAATAGCACCTTCCACAGTGGAACCCCAGAATTGGTCTCATGGCTTGTTGTTGTTGCTTTCTTAATAAGTTCAAGATGGATGCATTACATCCCTTATAATCATGTTTTCCACTTTTCCTAGTGATGACTTGGTATCCCATATTGTATCAATCATCTAGCATGCTTTCACAAAATAATTTTGGCCATGATTTATAGCCAATTTGTTATAACATGCTGAAATGAACAAAAATAAATGCAATGACTTCTGATAGTTGGAAGTTGGAATAAAGGTCCAAATGACTTTTGCCGACCTGTATCAGATGATATACCATCCTATACTGTTTGGAAGATACTCTAACGAAGAATCTAAGTTAAATAGTCCTACCAATCAACGGCCCATTTTAGATTAAAAAAACAAAGCCTTGTCACCCGGCATCCGTGGTTCGATCCCCAACTACGGCGCATTTGTAGGAATTTTTCCTCCAAATGGGGCACGCAACCACGGGATGTTGGGGTCACCCGCCGCAAGCGCTTCCCGATTTACGCTAGCGGTAGGGAAATTTTCGTGGGGCTAGGCCAGTCGCCCCAGGTTCGATATTACCTAGTTCATCATTTTAAAAAAAAAACAATCATTTTGAGAATTCAGCAAAGAGAAAAAAAAACACCATTGAGATAACCATAATAAATCAAGTTTATAATGATGTGCAAGGCAATGGAGAAAAAAACCATCATGACACATGATATTTGGAAGTAAAACCCTTTATCTGATTTTATAAACCAAGTTTAAAATATTGATTTTGATCCCATAATGACACATGATACAAGCCGTCGAAGGTTGATAGTGCAATTGTGCTAGCAATGCTGAAAGAGGAAGAAGAGAAAGAGAAGAAGCAGAAAGAAGATGACACAACCTATTATTGGTGATTATTCTCTCGATCATTATTGATTGAAAGAACAGGCATAGCTGATGGGTAAATACATATGGGTGGTTGGGTTAATGAGTTCCTAGTGTGTAGCGGTTGAGATTATATCAAGAGGATGGTGTTATAGATTAAAAAATGGACACTTTACTGTTGAACCATAAACTGATGGAATGAGGATACAGTTCAGTGGCTATGGCAACTGCGTAGAATAGCACTGTAGATCACTTGATGAAGATTGGCGACACCAAGGCTAGATCTCAAGCAATTGGAGCAGTGTTCTTGAGGTAGCTCTGATTATCCATCCATCCATTTCTCTTTTTCTCATCCAATGCAACTCAAACCATACCCCAAATATTGTGAATATATGTAACACAAGTTTGATTTCAGGGGGCACATTTCAGGTGATAGATAAATGCATTTGAATAAATATGCTGATCCCATTTTAGTTTCAGGCTACTAGTGGAGTGGCAAGTTTCATCCTCTCGATGGAAACCCAACAATGTTTTAAACATTGCAACTAACTTCCAGTATACTACTTAAAGATGCACCAATGTCGTGTGAAATTACTAACAGACGAAAATAAGGTATTAATAGGGAACTGCATCAGTGCGGTCAAAATAGTATAGATCTAAAATTAACTAGCACTGATCAACTCGAATCCATTAAACTTACGGTGAGAATTTCCCATCAACCAACTTGAAACGACCAACTTCATATATCCGCACTGGTGTACCCTCCCATATCTAGTAGCATCAATCCATAAGAGTATAAATGGATAGGATAATAGAAGGAATTACACTGAGTGTGTGTGTGTGTGTGTGTGTGAGAACAACAACAACATCAAACACTTACATCCCAGATGATCATTTTACCATCATAGCCAGCACTCATAGCTATCCGTGGATTGAAAGGATGCACATCCAAAACAAACGTCTGTAATCACAAAGTCAACAGAATTAAGAGCTAAATACTGAAACATTGGAGAAAGGATTATCGTAAAAACAGAAGGAATTTATCATATAAAATTACAGGAAATGGTAAAATAAGTTAGACATGAAATGATTCTCAAACATGATAGGCATATAAAAGTACACACATTCACATTAAGCAAACAAATTATCAAAAGAAAAACAAAAGAAATTGCAAATATGTTCAAAGAGTAATAATATAAGCTAATTTACTAAACAAATCATAGAGGAACCATAATAGGAAACAA
>JBBMJZ010023981.1:0-26234 GCA_037833815.1 Zingiber zerumbet
AATAATCGAACCAACCCGATCCGCGATCACCCCTACTTGCAGCCTCCTTCGACTAGACTTGAAGGGAAGACCTGTGATGTAGCGATAAGGAGGAGCCCACTTGGCACGGGGTTAACGGTCACGGTGGAGGTCAAAGTTAAAACGGTCAACGTCAGGGCTCAGAGGCTCAATCGCGTCATCCGAGTGAGAGGAGGCTACATATGCCAATCGGAGAAATCACTGTCTGATTAGCCATTTGGATGAAACAACGTTTGGTAAGCCCGATCCGCCGGAGAGCGAGTCGAGTGGGCCACCCGTCCGGCTCGAGGTATGTTATTGACAGTGTAATGAACCGATATAATAAAAGAGGAAAAGACGAATACTTAATAAGGGGAAGAGAAAATAAAAGAGAATACTCCATCTATCATTGGATGTGGAGAAGCCAAGACAAAGTTGCCTTCTACATGCAGTTAATATCATTAAACAGGGGTATATGAAGGGTCACTAAGACAGGTATAAAAGAGTATGATAGGTATGAAGAAAGACAAGATTGATCTTTATCTCTAGTACTTTCATTCTCTCTTCTTCTGTTTTTAACTTGAGCATCAGAGGGCCAACGTCATAGACTCCTTCCTTGGTTTGGTTTTGTTTTACAGAGAGGAGCGAGGTCTTCATCTAGTCAGCAGAACCGCCACCTCCCCAGCTTTCCAACTTCACGCTTTCGGACAGGAACATAGGACATTGGATCAGGATTGATGGGGTCAAATGGAGATCTGGATCGATGGGGCCGAGAGGAGTACTGAACTGGTGGTGTACGAGTGGGGAAAACAAGGATGACCAGCAGCTACCGACAGGGTTGGAGTTGCTCGTGGCAACATCTCGCAGCGAATACATGGGGTGAATGAACAGGGAACGAGTGATGCGAGGCATGGAGGCGACATCGTTGACGATCTACTCGAAGGTAGTGCATGTCACTAGTTTGTTGGTGCTTGCGGCGGTAGCAAGCACGACAATGTGAGGGTTGCTCGGACAGGGTGACAACCGATGATACCGTCACAGAAGGAGAGGGGCGCGGTGTTGATTGCTCGCGCGAACCGTGAAGCGGCGCTGGTGATCAAGCGCAGAGGGAGGGGGAGGGCGTGACTGTCATGCGCATGGAAGGGGCACGTGTGGCATGATTCGATTGGTGACCATAATCCCCTTGTTTTTGGAGAAAGAAAAAATCCTAAAAAGGGGAGAAGTGGAAAACCCCACTCTCCTCCACGTGGAGTCCTCCTCATATTCCCCATATCAATAATGATCCTCATCCTATCAATATGCAATCGTGGTGGTCGGTTATAAGTTGACTCCTTGATTTACCTTTCTTCATATAACCTGAGGACGGACTATAAAGCGCGTCTGAAATAAACATAATCATCTTTTGCCACAATTGAATTCATGAAGTAATGTAACATTACTACCGAAAGTAGATGTGAATATTATAACATAACTATTATATCACTAATCTATAATATTGTTGTGCTAGATTCTGAAATGTGCTAATTATCTAACCTACAACTTGATCTTGTTCTCTTATTACTTCTTACAACTACCTTCATCATGTTAATCAAACTATGGGTGGCTAAGGGAGTTCTCTCTATTGTCCATTGAGTTGAGGGTGAATGTTGCATAGGATGTCAATTCCTTCTGCAGTGTAAGAGTCTTCCCTATTAAGTGTTAAGTGCCTACTTAGATCAGAATTCAATTGATTCTCTTTCACTTATTGGCCATTGTTGCTTGCATTTCCAGCTGAGATAAAAAGTCTCTAACTGGGCTTTCTTGGCCACATGCGAGCTTGCCTTTTTTAGATCAGAATCTTACTCCTGTGTCGTAAAACTTATAGCTCGGCGTTCATCCAGTAGGTTTCTGTATCCTTACAGTTTCTATTAGAACGCCGATCCTTGCTATACCAAAGTGATATACATGGAGTTGTCAGTGCCAGGCTGGGAAAATGATTTAGATCTCTCTCTTTTACTGCTTCTTTATCGACATGCGTAACAATCTTCTCTTCAAATTTGATCTCAAACTTTCTAATGTCTACCGTCAAAGTATTTACTAGTTTATGTTTTCAGGCCATCTTCAGATCACTTAGCATCCTTTAATATAATCACCATGAACCACATAAATCCCAACTATGAGGATCGTGTACATGAATATTGCCTCTACATTGAGCTTTTTGTAAGCTAAAGTTTCCTTTTTTTTTTTTTTTTTTTCTTCCTCTCTGTCATCTTTCAACCTATGTTTATATTAGTTTTCTCTCATTTTGTTATTTATGAGAGCTACATTCACATTCTCTCATTTTATTATTTATCAGTGCTTTCACTAGAATTTTCATTTTGTTTAACAACATGCCTGTGCAGTTTGGTAGGTCTAACAATGATGCATGTAGCTCAAGCATAGTATACACTAGTTTTAGTAGAAACTATTATATACTTAAACTAATTCGAATGTTGGACACTATATCATATAATAAATTATTACGAAATTGTAGCCGTTTTAATTAAAATTATTATATCATATAATATTGAATTTGCATCACGTACTAGACTATTATTATATATAAATATTATATTTATTTTAAAACATCCCATGTATGTATATAGGTGTATATTCATAAAATCAAATCCTCTATTTCAAAATTTCCGTATCTCTATATGACTATATCCCTCCCATCACTAATCGGATGGTTATAATATGCTCATGATATACACTGTATTCTTGAGATATATTCTGATCCATCCAATCGATAAAAGAGACGAAAATACGAAAAGCTCGAAACAGAGGATCTGATGTCGTATATTCAGTAATATTAATTTGTTTGGTATTATTTGTTTGTCCTTTAATACGTAAATGCATTGGATAAGGCACAGGTGACCAAGTGGAGTCTGGGCCCCGCAGCTCCCTCATTGAACAGACGGTGGGCCCCTACGAGCCGCTTCTATATCCTGTCCTCCTATGTGCGCGAATGGATAATTATTAACATAGCCACTAAAATATTTATTAAATATTAAAATGCCTTTTATTTTGCTTCCTAAAATGTTTTTTTCTCTATTTATAAATAAATAATTTAGAACACTTACTCGCGATCTGCGAGCTGGAAATTCTGAATGGGTGCTCTTGTCAATTTTATCAAACGCAAAAAGGGACCAGTTGTTCAATTGTGGTCCACCAATCAATAAGTTGGAGATGCACATTTGGACACAGCCACCATAGTTGATTGTAAGCAAAAGATAACGTTATCTATTATTTATTTATATATACAGAATTAATTAATGCTATAGTGTTCCTGGGACGGTATAATAGTTAGATCTTTTCATGAATAATGAGAGGAACTAAGATTTAAATTTTAATTATAACATACTATAAGAGATTTTCTTTCAGTGAAAAGTGGTGGAACTTAAGAATACTTAGACTATTTGGATAAGTCTCCATTGATACTTTTTAATTTATTCTAGTGGTCAGTATAATATTTTATGAGACCATGTTAGTCACCTTAGAATTAATTGGTTCGAAAAATTAGATACACATATTACAAATATTCTATGTACATATTAAATTAGATAGATTTTTTTTAAAAAAATGATTAGTAATTTTAAATAATATATAATTTTATTTAAATATAAATAATGATATAAACGGACAGAGTCATTAAAATGATAGGTATAGTTTTCATTATTAGTGTATTTTTTTTATAATTTAAGTGTTTGGATTTTACTCCATTAATTTTAGAGATAGAGAGTTTGTTATCTAATTCGACTACCACATAAGTTTAAAATACAGTTTATAGAATTTGATTTTAAAAATATTTATTTTATTTGAGATTTAAATCTTAATTTTTTTTATTGTTCCTGTAAGTGTTTTATCATGCCCATGGATTCAATTTATACTCATAGTCGGCAATGTACGTCTACGACGGAATGATCAGGGTACTCCAAAATGAATACACTCGGAACATTCAGATTATTTTCAAACGCCTTGAGTACTTAGTCACGGATGACAAGTAATATAGTGCATATGATGCCCTTTTGATATTTTGATGATTTCAATTTTTTTTTTAAAAAAACATTTTTAAAATGTATAGAAATGTTAGGAGTAAAATAAAAATTTTCTTTTAATGTTATTCAATAGAGAATTTTTTATACTATTAAATGGAATAAAAAAATAGCAGTTGGTTTGTTCAAGTAATCTACATGTGTTTTGAATGAGCATTATAGTATATAATTCCATTTGACTCGATTTAAAATAGAATTAATAGAAATAAAATTTGCATCTAATATTAATACGTGTGGATTGACATAAATTGACGTATTTATAAAAATAATTTATTTTAATAGAATTATTACTTTATACGTGACATGACTTTAAAAGGAAGCTTCCAGAATTCTCAGGTGTGAATTTGACAAAATCAATTACTATTCTAAAAATTTAAAATTTAGATTTAACGGTAAAATCTTTTAAATGGTTAATTGGATATTTAAGGCTTGAATTTTATATGTGGTGCATTGTAGAAATTTTATTTTAGTGGGATGGTAATTCATGAGTATTTTTTTAATTTATTTGATGTTCTGTGAAACTCTTATCGATAGATCGGTCACTTTTAAAATTAATAGCTTCGAAAAATTAGATACTTATATTATCAAATAATCTCTAGTTAAAGAGAGAGCAAATAGAAAAGAAAATTTTTCAATTTATTTTAATGGTCAATAGAAATTTTATTTTATTTTATTTTTTTTTGTTTCTTTAGCAAGAATGAATAGAATTTAGGGAAGGGACCCATCAAGAGTTCGAATTTGACAAGCTAAGGAATAGTTCGAATTCGAAAGCCCTTCCTAATAATAACATGTATGAGATACAGCACTAAAAGGCAAGTGAATTTGGTATGTTGCTTTAGCAGATAGCAACACAATACCCATCCCATTTTAAAAGAGGGTGTGGACAATGCATCTCCTTCCATCTCCATGATTTGTGCTTTCGATTGCAGCTATTTGTTTTATGGGTGCAATGTATGTAGGGTATAGTGCCAAAGGTTTAATTATTCCTTATCCGCCGCGTGGAAGCCAAAAAATAGAACGGGGGGGTCACACTATACCATACAACAACTCATATAGGTTAAAAAGCGAGAGTACTCTTGGTTTGTTGCTGGTTGGCTTTAAACAAATAAAGATTAACCAGGTCACGCAACTGTTGATTGGCTTTACAAGAATGATATATATATAGGTAACTGAAGAAGAAGCATTATCTGTAATCAAACTTTAGTTGCACTCTTGATGTGAAGCTAAGTAGCTTCAATGAGCAATTTTTGATAGCATATTGTGTTAGATCGTAGTGTCATGAGCTCCGAATGATCCGGTCGGTGCCCAATCCATTTCAAGTCAGCAAGATATATGAGTTACTGAATTGCCCGAGCAAAGCACCGAGGACCTGAACCTAAGTGCTGGACTCCAGAGCACCCCAAGTGCCGAGTGGCCGAGCACCTCGAGCGCCCAGCCGTTGCTCGAGTCTGAGTGGGTTGCGGGTGCTAAATAGCTACTCGAGTCTGAGTTTCGAGCCCCTCGATCTGTCCGAAAGCCAATTATTTGATGTGGCAGTTTATAATTAATTATACAAGGTAACGATACCGCACCTGGCATCACAAAGAGAAGATATATTGATGTCACGATGCTAAGACTGATTATGATTACGTAATTCCCTGCTATCTCCCAATTCTCCCTTTCCCCCTTACAATTTCCTTATTTACTAGTTACTACCCTTTGCCCCCCTCTCCAGCTCCCCTAGCCTCCTCAAATTAAAGAAATAATATTTTATGCAAATTCAAGAAACGCCATGAATAATTTAGGAAATTGCCCGATCTTCCCCCCGCCACCGCTTCCCAATTCTCTCTCCCCCCCTTGCCATTTTCCTTATTTACTAGTTACTAAAAACAGCAAAGAAAGAAAACCGGGGCGCTTTGGCGCTATTCGGATGGTGGGCCTTACGAAATGGGCGTTTGACACGTAGTGTGGTATAGTGCTCGGGACGCCCCCCACATCGCCTATAAAATAATTACTCGAAAAAGTTTGCCGACTAACTCGAGTTACTTCCTCCGGTCTCATCTCATCTTCCAACTAACCAACGCAGTTTCCTACTCACCAACAAGCACGTCACTTTTTTTAACCCTCCGATCCGGCCCCCTTCCCTCTCTCTCCCCGATCGCCGCCGACTACCTGCCGGCCGTCCCCTCGAGACCAGATCCCGCCTCTTCTGCGCTCTCCTCATCCGACGTTGCCTCTCCAATCGCTTCCTCCGCCACCTCCTGAGCTGAAACCTTGCTCGCTGCGACACGCCCTCGCCTCCCGCCCGACCGCCAACGAGATCCTCTCCGCTGGTTTCTGCAGATGTTTTGTTGGATCCGCCGTTCTTAGTAAGGGATCGAGCCTGAGGATCGAAGCCGGGAAGGGCTCGGGTTCCGAGTAAAGTTTAAAGCGAAAAGGAAAGAGTAAGTGGATTTTTGCTGCAGATTCTTTCTAGGTTACCTGATCTTAATGTTCCTAGGCGTTCTGGTTGCAGGTTGTTTTTGGTACTGCTTTCTGTGGCATCAGTACGAAGTTAGTTGGTAGAATTTGTTCGAGCTCCACTTGTATGTGTCTATGTTATGTTGGGGCTTGGGACGCCAATTTCATGGCTCCGCGGTTCTCAGGAAGGGATCGAGCGTGAGGATTTAAGCTGGGAAGAGAAAAGAGTAAGTGTATTTTTGCTCCAGATTTCTTGTTTGGTTACTTGATCTTGATGATCCTTGGCGTTCTGGCTGTAAGATAGTCTTGGTACTGCTCTCTGTGACATCAATACCAGTTAGTTGTTAGTATTGGAATCGTTTCAAGGGTGTATATTATTGGAGAGCATTATTCTATTTACTTAATCTAGTTCATAATCTTGTGCTTTTAAAGATCATTTCATTTTGACAAGAAGAATGGGCTGCCTTGAAAATTATGTGTTACGGATCTTTAATAGCTCAGGGCCGCTGTAATACTATGATACTATTTAATTTGTTAAAGATTCAAACTTCATAATCATGTTAAAACCAATTTGTTTGGACCTTGTATAACTCAAATACCAATTTGTTGCCAAATCACATAATCTCTTTAATACACATTAGTTTGGAGCTGATATAACTTTAATGTCAATTGCTACCAAATGTAACACAATCATCAAAGATGCCACTTGGGGGAAAAGCCATGGGTAGGAAGGAGAAGATCTAATTATGCACGAACTGAAAAAGACAGAGTACAATGACTCACTATACTGTCGAAGATGCTCACTATCATGTTCACATAACGTCCTTATAATTCTCTTGATGTTCATATATCCTTGTATTATCTTACATCAACACTGCTATGAACACTAAATCACACATGATATAAGTGAAAATGTGAAACCCCACATATTGTGTTAACGTTCTAATGGGCTTACTAGCATCACTTAACAATGGCACTTACTGTTGGCCATCCTTAATAGAAATCATTATTTTATACTAAGTCCCATTGTTCTGTGTACCTGAGCTGAACTACCTTAATATGCTCCCCTCCAAGTTTCGAGAACCTGACAGACTAGTCTCAACTCTCAAATGCCTTGGCTCCACCAATGTGATTCTAAACTTGCCTGGCCTAAAGGTTGACTAACACAACGCAATCTTAGGGCAGACAACTGAGCAATTCAACTACTCAAAAACACCTCAGTCACATGCACTTCTTCTACATGGTAGTTTTTTGTATTCTAGAAAGAATAAGCAGATGCTTTAAATGGTCAACTGACTTGAAACTTCAACAGTTAAGTAGGTCAGACACATTTACTTCATACTTAATACTTCTCCACCTCCATTCTTAGTTTTCTGGTAAAGTGCACTGTCAGATTTGAGTTGTCTGATTAATTTCTCCTTTAGTATATCTGATTGGGCTGTTCTCAACTGTAACTTTTGAGTTGCTAAAACAATACTGCTTTGTCCTGCCAATTGCAATAGTTTGCTGAAAATTGTATCTTATGGATTCATTTCCAATTAGGGGAATGTGTTAAGATAAACAGCTGAAAGTAAATTTGGATGGTCTAAGCCAGTAGAATCTAATTATGCTTGAGAAGTTTTTTTTTTCCTGATGATGATGATGACCATCATCAGCCAACCATGTTTTCTATTTGGGATTGCCTACTTGGATCTAATCCTTACATTGAGATCTATGTCAAGCTATATTGCATTATTACTAATTATATTCAAATCAATTTAAATGATTTGTTATTATGTTCTCTAAAGTTTTTTGTGATCTTCCTTTATCCTATAAAGCTTCCATTCTAATTGATTCATTTCTTTTAAATTTGAACATGTCAATACCTTAGTATATTTTCCTTCATTTTATCATCAACCAGAGTTGCACTTAATTGCTTTCAGATATTTGTATTTCATTTTTACCTTTTAATTGATCCCACACAAACATCTTAGTATTATCATCTCCGCTACATTAATTTTATCTTAGAGCTAATGCTTTCTTGATTTTTTGGATATATTTGTCTTTCCATACACAAAGCTTCAGAATTCTGTAACATCATGTTCTTAATATTGACTGTATATAGCTATTATCTGACCCCACTTAGTTTGTTGTATTGCCTATATAGCTATAATCTAAAAACAAGAATACAGATTTTATATGTTCTGTTCAATTGAGAAATGATAAAAATATTAGCATCTGTTAAAACATGGCATTTGACTATGTCTTTCATCACTCAACACTTCTGGATAATCTAATAAAAATTCAGTCTGTTTTCTTACACATGCTATTTGTTCTGGCTTTTGCCTGATACCAGATTCTTGAATTATGTTGTGGATTAACTGGCTTCCAGATAAAGGTGTCAAATGTATCATGATGTGGATGAGTTCTTTGCTTAATTGGTTCAGGATTTAGTCTACTATTACTATTTTTGATGGTATGTTGGTGGAATGTTCTGAGATACCCATGAGTTGGCTCATTGATGCTCAAATAATGGACCAGAAGACTGGTTATCTTAGTGAGAAGTTCAATCTGTGGTTGGGTTGGCCAAAAAAGTTCTCAGTAAGGGGTTTGAGGAATCATCTCTGTAGCCACTATTTTGGATCAAAGAAGTTGAAGGAGACCTCAAGGAGGCTGCTATTCCTGTGGTTAGCTGGATGGTTCGTTTGTGCCATATGGATTTTCTGGTTTATGAACTCGCAAGCAGTAGAAAAGAGGAGAGAGATGCTAGCAAGCATGTGTGATGAACGTGCAAGAATGCTTCAGGATCAGTTCAATGTCAGCATGAATCATCTTCAGGCCCTAGCTATTCTGATCGCGACTTTTCATCATGCCAAGGAACCATCTGCTATTGATCAGGTACTAGCTTTTTCTAGAATATTCCCAACTTTCACTAGAAAATTCAATGCCCTATATGATGTTTTAAGTTTAAATCACTTCATTATTTGTTTAATCAGAATGTTCTATTTGGTTCAGTTTGATGTGTATATAAAAAGTAACATGTATTTTCTTGTTTTTCCACCCTTTGTTCTATTGATTGTGAAAAAGGACCTTTAATTGTGCAGATAACTTTTGCTCAATATGCTGAAAGGACTGCTTTTGAGAGGCCACTAACTAGTGGAGTGGCATATGCTGTAAAGGTGCGGCATTCAGAAAGAGAGCTGTTTGAGAAACAACATGGATGGAGAATTAAGAAAATGGATTTAACAGAGCAGCCCCCAGTTCGAGAAGGAGATGTAGATCTTGAGAGCCCAGAGATATCTCCTATACAAGATGAATATGCTCCTGTTATCTTTGCCCAGGATGCTTATAAGCATGTAATTTCAGTTGATTTGTTAACTGGAAAGGTGAGATACTATATTTGCCTTTCTGACAGTTTTTCTTATGTTTAGAGTGCAACTGCAGTGTTCCTAAATTTTGAACGTACGGTAGGAGGAGAATAGGTTTTGTTCATGGGGTACCACTTTAGTATTTTTATTGCTTGTGTGTTGTTCAACTTCTGATGAGTTAACAAAATTGCCTTTTTTATTGTCTCTAATTACACACACTTAAATGCTATCTAAATTGTAAATCTTAGTTTTGGTACATGTCTGAATCTTAGGATGGAGATTTACCATTGTTCATTGACTTATATCTACATATGAAATGGGTTAGCATAGTCTGTGCATTCCGACCTGTATTTTTTGCTGGAGTTTTCAATTTTATTGAACTTAGTCTCTTTGCTCTTTAATAAACTATACTCCGAACTATCCTAACACTATTTTTCCCCTACATATTGTTTTAGTAAGTTAAGTATTTAAGGAATTTCTCATTGTGAAGTTGCACCTTTGAAGGAGTTATAATCGAAAGATTAAAAATGTTAGAGAACATTCATATTCTTACTCATAATTTTTCTAATTTAATAGTATCACCTATGCACCCTTCTACCGGTCTTGATATAATGCTACAACCATATGCTTAACCCAAATCACCAAATACATTGCTGAATTTAAATCCACCTGTGTTATTTGAGGTAGATATGATCCGAAAGCTTATATTATGATGATAAATTTTGAGTTTCACTTGGTATTCTTAAAATTTTAATCAGTTAGAGGTATTGCCAATGTAGTCAATAACATACTTTTTGTTTTCTGGTAGCTTTGTTGATGAATCTATTTTTCTGGACTCAGTACGAATGATTATATGAGGGTATAAGAGATTTAAGTTTTTTGTTTTCTCAGATAACTTTCAATTCTCACAGCTCATAAGATTTAGGATCAATCATATTTACATTTACATGGCATTTATGTGCTTATGTAATATTTGTTAGCTGACTCTAGCAATACGTTATTCCATATCCATCATATGATATTTTGACACGACAAACTATAATCTTTTTAAATTCAGTGTGCAAGCTTTTGACTTTCAAATGCTTTGTACATCCATTGATGACTAACTTCTGGATTTATAACCAATTAATAAAATTTCCGTATCTACTTTCCTATATTAAGCTGCCTTTATTATATTTATAGGCTTTTGGATTACATGTTAAATTATTGATCAATTGCTTACTGTAAAAGTGATACCAAAGGAGTGTATGGTGCCGTTTGCAATGTTAATGTCTAGATGCATAAATGAACTACAATTCTGATTTTCACATACAAAATAAAGATGCATTCAGATAGAAAAAGAACTTCCAAGCACTATATGATATGTTAGAACTTTGACGTATTATTATTTTTTCAAATTTTCTTTATTTTATATTTAAACTAGAATAAACTGCCCTTCTTAAAGCAATTGAGAGAAACCAAGATTTTAAATACTATTCTTTGGCAACATCAGTTTCAAATAAGTAAAGGTGCCTCTATTGAAAAAGCAGAAGCAATATCTTAGGTGATCTTATACAGGCAAGGGTTTTTTTTCCTCCTAACCAGTTATGACTGATTCCATAGTTACACATGGTATTCTGGTTGGTACTCTGGATCATCTTCTGCTGACTGGCCAACTTAATGCTGAGTTGCTAATCTATGCTTAAATATTGTAAATAGAGAAGGGTTTTTAGGGAGTTAGTTGGGTATGTTGGTCCATTTTTTTTTTTAGAAGCAACAAATAGCCTTCTTGCTTATGAAGGATGTGACCCCTTTTCTTTATTTGTATTATTTCAAGATATCATGCTGAGTAGCTACATATTTGAGAGTGACCTTGATTTTGCTTATTTATGGAGAACCTTTTCAACTTACCCAATGAATTGCTTATGACCAATTCCATAATTACACATGGTATGCTGGTTGGTACTCTGGATCATCTGCTGACTGGGCAACTTAATGCTGAGTTGCTAATCTATGTTTAAATATTGTAAATAGAGAAGGGTTTTTAGGGAGTTAGCTGGGTATGTTGGTCCATTTTTTTTTTTAGAAACAACAAATAGCCTTCTTTCTTATGAAGGATGTGACCCCTTTTCTTTATTTGTGTGATTTCAATTGTAGCAAAAGGTGATTACACTTACCCTAGGTGCCTCTCATAGCTCGTCCTCAAGTTATGTGAAAGGAGGTAAATCACGAGGTTAGCTTATAGTCGACCGTCACGCGGCTACGGGGTGGGAGGAGTTTTTCCCTGAGAGCATGTGCCCGTTGGGAATTGATCTATGACCCATTGTAACAAATTTGCCGCTCACTAGCCAACTGGGCATCTCCGTGGAGACTTATTTGCGTGATTTCAAGATATTATGTTGAGTGCAAGGTTTAAAATCTCAACTCATGTCGAGGTTTCGGTGACTGGAACAATAGTGTTTTGGAATCGTGTTGTGTTGTGTCAATATGATTTCGGTATTTTTTTTATTTGTACATAGTAGTTATTAGATAAATATGTTTATGATCTATAATTTAAAAATAAGTTTATTGATTTTATATAAGTTCTCAATTATTGAACAATTTAATATTGTTAGAAAAATAATTAAATATAGTTTTCTTTAAAGAAAATTGTTCTATCAATAACTCGAATTAAAATTGATACCTTACTAATACCAAAAGGAGTAACGTGTAAATCGGATGGATTCTACAAAGATGCTACTTTATATATAATAATTATATAAATTTACTATTTATTCATTTGAAGGGGAGTCTTGGCGCAACGGTAAAGTTGTTGCTTTGTGACCAAAATGTCATGGGTTTGAATCCTGGAAACAACCTCTTGCAAAAAAAAAGGATAAGACTGCGTACAATGGATGATGGATCCTTCCTCGGGACCCCGCATAGCGGAAGCTTCGTGCACCGGGCTGCCCTTTAACTATTTATTCATTTAATTAATTATTGATTTAAATAATATATATTTAAAATACTAAAAAATCATAATATCAGTAAAACAGTAAAAAGAACAAAATCAAAGAAATCAAATATAAATATGATTTATTAGAATCTTTCAATAAAAATTAAAACAGTAAAAAAAAGAAATTTCAGAATATCAACTAACAAAATTTATTATTATTTTTTTAATTTTAAATATATTTTTTAGATATTTTATTGGAATAATTTAATTTGAATTTATGAAAGCCTATTCTAAATATCACACTTAAGTTGGGAATTGTTTGAATTAATTAAATCACATGTTTATTTTTGAATGGGAAGCATTGTGCGGCATGCTTCCGACGCTGTCAGAGGAGTCCGACGTTGCTTCCGGGACACGGTACTTTTGTGAAGAGTGGCCAAAGGCGTCCGGGACGCTTCCGACGACGTTGTGCCACGATTCCTTATGACGTGGTTTGTCGCAATTCCTTTTGTTGCATGACGCAAGCTCGATTCCTTCTGTCGCGTGACACACGCGATGACGCATGCGAAATTGTCACGCATTCTGTACTGGTTTCACTCCTGTGTTGGAACGGTAAAAGCCGTCCATGCCGCTTGGCACGGAATGATATTTCAATTGTTTGCTGAGTGGGCGCATATTTGAGAGTGACCTTTATTTTGCTTATTTATGGAGAACCTTCTCAACTTACCCAATGAATTGCTAATGACTGATTCCATAGTTACACATGGTAAGCTGGTTGGTACTCTGGATCATTTTCTGCTGATTGGGCAATTTAATGCTGAGCTGCTAATCTATGCTTAAATATTGTAAATAGAGAAGGGTTTTTTAGGGAGTTAGCTGGGTATGTTGGTCCATTCTTTTTTAGAAACAACAAATAGCCTTCTTTCTTATGAAGGATTTGACCCTTTTTCTTTATTTGTGTGATTTCAATTATAGCAAAAGGTGATTACGCTCACCTTAGGAGCCCCTGATAGCTCGTCTCCAAGTTATGTGAAGGGAGGTTAAATCACTGGGTCAACTTATAGCCGACCGCTAGGTTGACTAGGGGGTGGGAGAATTTTTTTTCCTGAGGGGATGCGTCTGTCGGGAATTGATCCCTTGTCCCATTGTAGCAAGTTTGTCACCCTCTAGTCAATTGAGCATTCCTTGGGGACTATTTGTGTGATCTCATCATGCTGAGTGGCCACATATTTGAGAGTGATCTTGATTTTGCTTATCTATGGAGAACCTTCTCAACTTGCCCAATGAATTGCTAATGATTCCTAGGCTTTCCATCAAGTAATGATAATTCCTTATCTACAGGAAGATTGTGAAAACATCCTACGGGCAAGGGAATCTGGGAAGGGTGTTTTAACTGCTCCTTTTCCACTTCTAAAATCAAAAAGGCTAGGGGTTATTCTCACATATGCAGTTTACAAGTCCGAACTTCCTTCAAACGCAACACCAGTTCAACGCATCAAAGCAGCAATTGGGTAGCACTTCAGATACTAATCATGCATAATTTTTTTTAGCAGAGCTACTTAGCAAGCATCCCCATGCTTGACGATTTAACTTGAATTATGTTTTGACATTTGCAGGTATTTAGGTGGAATATTTGATGTTGAGTCTCTAGTGGATAAGTTACTTCACCAACTTGCTAGCAAACATTCCATTGTGGTCAATGTTTATGATACAACAGATCCTGATCGACCAATTAGCATGTATGGTTCAACTGTGACAGGTACTGGTATATACCATATTAGTACCCTTCATTTTGGTGATCCAATAAGAAAGCATGAGATGCATTGCAGGTAATGTCCACGAATCTGTTGATAGATATTGCTTTAGATAAAACTAGTGTTTGCTTTGGATTTGAACTTCAATAAACAATTCTTACATGTTCTATGTTTTTATCAGGTTCAAACAGAAGGCTCCTTTGCCTTGGCTTGCATTAACAACATCAATTGGAACTCTTGTCATTGCTTTATTAGTAGGATACATATTTCATGCGACTGTTAGCCGCATTGCAAAGGTAGAAGATGATTATAGGCAAATGATGGTACTTAAAAAACAAGCTGAAGCTGCAGATGTTGCCAAATCTCAGGTACATTATCGGTCTTTGGTGGTTTCTCATTGTTTTCATGTGCTTGCTTTGCACATGTAATATTTGATACCCTGTCTTGTTCAGTTCTTGGCGACTGTTTCTCATGAAATAAGAACTCCAATGAATGGTGTCTTGGGTGAGTAAACATTTATTTTAACTTGATTACTATTATAAAATAATCACTCATGAGCAGATGCTAACAATTTTTAACTTCCCAGGAATGCTTCAAATGCTTATGGATACGGATCTTGACATGACCCAGGAAGACTATGTTAGAACTGCCCATGCCAGCGGTAAAGCTTTGGTCTCACTAATTAATGAGGTTTTGGATCAAGCAAAGATTGAGTCGGGTAAGCTTGAGCTTGAAGCCGTGCCATTTGACTTGCGGGCAGTATTGGATGATATTTTGTCACTGTTATATGGGAAGGCTCAGGAGAAGGGCCTAGAGGTATTATGAATTTTTTGGTATCGTGCTAGTACTTAGATGTCCCAGAAACTAAGTCTCTTTCTCTTGTGCTGCTTGAATATTTTGTGTAGTTGGCAGTATATGTATCTGATCAAATTCCTGAAGTCGTCATTGGTGATCATGGAAGAATACGCCAAATCATCACAAATCTGATAGCAAATTCAATTAAAGTAAGTATCTAGCCTTTCCCTTGGGAAATATTCCTACTGAAGCTACTCGATATGCTTAGATGGTTTTGTTTCTGCAGTTCACCGAGAGAGGACATATATACTTGACTGTCCATCTTACTGAAGAGGTGATGAGTTCATTGAACATAGAAACAGAATACCATTCGGCAAATAGCTTGAGTGCCTTTCCGGTAGCAGATAGAAGGCGTAGCTGGGAAAATTTCAAAATTTTCAAAAAGGAACTCCCAGCATCTGATCCATCGCTTGTATCAACAACTTCTGATCTAATAAACTTAATAATATCTGTTGAAGACACAGGGGTGGGCATTCCTTATGAAGCCCAGTCACGGGTATTCACTCCTTTCATGCAGGTGAGACCATCAATTTCTCGTATACATGGGGGGACTGGTATTGGACTGAGTATTAGTAAGTGTCTAGTTGGTCTTATGAAGGGCGAAATTGGATTTGTGAGTGAACCACAGATTGGTTCCACTTTTACCTTCACAGTGGTCCTTACAAGATCATCTAATAACTCAAATGAGTATAAATCATTTGAATTTCATGGGCTTACTTCATTGGTAGTCGATGATAGACCAGTCCGAGCAAAAGTCACTAAATACCACCTTCAGAGGCTGGGAATAAATGCTATAATAGAAATGGACCCGAATCAAGTTCTTAACCGAATAACTAGTGGGACAGTATCTACGAATTTGATGCTAATTGAACACGAAATATGGCTGACAAATGCTGGCATTTGGTCTTTCATTATGAACAAATTAAAGGATGATCAGTTGGATATCCCAAAGGTCATTCTTTTGGCAAATCCTGCAACTTCTTCAAAAAAGAACTCTTCTAGTTCAATGGAATTTGTCTCAACTATAATCACAAAGCCACTAAGAGCAAGCATGCTCCAAGTGTCTCTGCAAAGGGTTATGGGTTGTGGAGATGGGGAACATTCCCGGAATGGACGGCTTCCTCAGTTGCCATTGCATAGCCTTCTTCATGGGAAGCAGATTCTGGTTGTTGATGACAATGTTGTGAATCTAAGAGTAGCAGCTGGGGCTCTGAAAAAATATGGTGCTGAAGTAACTTGTGCAGATAGCGGGAAAATTGCTATAGATATGCTCAAGCCACCACACAGATTTGATGCTTGTTTTATGGATATTCAGATGCCTGAAATTGACGGGTACATCCCATTTACTTGCTTTGTCACTTGTCCTTTTCTTCCAGAATTAATTCTCAGAATTCAGTGTACTGTTGAAAATCATGACATCCTTGTTACCATGTGTAAACTTTTGTTTTAGCATACAATTTGACTATACTTTTTACCTTATAGTTTACAATCCCTTCAGGATTTTTTTTTCCCCATCAATGTATTTTTAGGGCTTCTCTAATAATAGAAATTCTCTTATGCAGAAGATGTGAAATTACTCACATCTCAAGTATACTTAAAGGATTCGTGAGCAAATTTTTTTGACCAATTATAGTAACTTCTGTATGTGTATCTTTAGATTTGAAGCTACAAGAAGGATCCGGGAGATGGAAACTGACATGAATCGTAAGATAAATAGTGGGGAAGTGCCACTGAATTTTCTGGGGAATGTAATACCCCAGCGTGTTCCCATCTTGGCCATGACAGCAGATGTGATCCAAGCAACACACGAGAAGTGCCGCAAGCTCGAAATGGATGGCTATGTGACAAAGCCTTTCGAAGGGGAGCAGTTGTACAGAGAGCTCACTAGGTCCTTTAAAACAGCAACAAAAAAGGATCAATAGTCATATTAAATGGGGAAGGTAGGTCAAAGTAAGATCGTGGTGGCACAAATATTCAACCACGTCAACATCAGGCACTTCTCAATGGAATATTGAGTTAATTCTTACAGTAAGCAGCTGTAACTTATCTTCCTCTAGTTATTATTTATTCTTCGTTCTAATCTTGCTGCAAGTTATGTGAATATTGAATTGTAGCTTGCACCCATAGATTTATCTAATTAATGTGCATATACTGTAAGCAGAAGAAAAGTAATTTGACATAACAGGGTCAGGGAAATAGTTCAACCCTGGCATTGGCATTCTCTGATTATGTCAAACTGCATCATGAAAGCATTCCATTGGCATGACCATCTAAAACAATTTTTATTTGCTGGAAATTCTCAATCAGTCAATAGATTATGGAATAGAAATTCTCAATAAAGAGTACAGAGTGGTAGCTGATAGGGTGCCTATCTGCCTTAAATAAGAGGTTCCATCTTTCTTGCCATGCTAATTAGCTATCTACATTTGTTTTTTAAGTTTCAATCCTGCACAAGATTTAGATTTAAGTGTACCTAGTTGAGAATAGTTACATGCTAATTACCTATCTTGCTTGTCATGCTAAGTAGCTATCTACATTTGCTGTCCACATGAAGGACACACCATGGAATATAACCAAATAATCCATAGACATACTATAACACTCTAAACTCAACATTAAAATTGGCGTAAATATAAAAACATTGTTGAGAGTTCATCATAATTACTGCACACGTCCTCAATCACCGTGCTTCTCACAATAACTATCAGAACTCTGCATAACCACCCATCAAATACTAAACACACCAGAAATACAAAACAGCAACTCAGGTAGTTCAGGAATTAGGATCTCAGTGAAGAACCACCTCAATTTATCACTGAGCTACTTTTAGCTAGCTAGTTAGCTAGTGAAGAAGACAAACTATAGATTTAAGGCAAAACTAATGATTTTGATACTGACTTTTGACAATAATTTTAAGCAACATTGTAAGAACAAATCCCGCATACGATGGGCACCCCACTTACAATGTCCAAGTAAGCATAATAATTTCATAAAAATGCATACAAATGCAACATAATCAAATTATTACTCCTCCCAAGGAATTGCTAGTAATGACATTTTTTTTTAATAGAACTAAAACTTAAAGATGATTAAACACCTGTTTGTATAAACATTGCTCAAAGTTTATATATTATTCTATCTTAACCCCATCAGATATGATAAATAGATACTTGAATCTACAAAATACAGGAAAGTTTTCACAAATTTGAGAAATAAGTATATTTCTATCACAGTGGTATATTTCAAGCACAGTGGTTGGTATCTAAATTCCTCAAGCATGGTTTCAAAACCTTTGATGAACGTTTGTCATGTCTATTACATTCCTGCATTTTAATCATCATAACTTGCATGTTTCCCCCCTCTTTTAAAGCACATTAGTTACTTTTTTGACACTCCTATTCTGAAACTGATTACCCTTCATTCATTTTCAAAGGGCAATAGTGGAGATGAATGATCTTTCGTCCATCAAATTGTATGATAACTCTCACATGAAGCGTCATGTGAGCAGCAAAATCATATGCGAAAATTTCTTTCTCATACATGGTGGGGGAGGATAAAATGCAGCTCTTGGTCTAGGATAGAAATGACCTACTGCCGTAGCAATGTTGTCCAAAAAGGTGGATTCCAGAAGATCCAAATTTTCCCTGTAGCATACATTGTACATAGATTAACAGTCTTTCTTTCTTTTTTTTTTTTTCACTCGTCTATTAACTTCCCTTAATATTGTGATAAAACATGTCTTCTACGTCGAGTGAGAATTCATGTATGTAAATTATATGTTCAATAATATCAGGCTCATGAATTGGTTTCTGCACGCGCTACTCGGTTAGTACTCCTCGAGTGTGAACATTTTGTGAACTCTAATCTGGTGACCTTTTGTATTTAGTTATGTATTGCATTTGCTGACACAAGCTGATTGAACAAATGGTATGTGTGAATCAAGGAGTACTGTTGCTTTTCCTGTATTTTCTTGTCGAATAAACATTCTACCATTTGGACAGGTTAGTGATTTGTCAAATTGAGCGCTGAGCAGATCATCAAATGGATCTAGTGAATCATTGGGTATTTGCAAAAATTTATGTTTTCCAAACCATGCTTACATTGAGTTTTCATCCTGCTTGAACCAGTCGGTTTGTCACTGTGCGTAGTTTGCCTAGCCTATTTATTCAATTTGCTCAGCACACTTCGACCCGTCGACGACACTTGGCTTCTCAACCCCTCCAGAAGGGTTGTCCTGTCCCATCTGGCACTCTTCCTGAGCAAAGAAATACATCAGACAACCACGTTATATATATAAATTCTGTCAGAGACTAGCATGGTGGGCTGGACTCACATCCAGACCAGGCTTGAGATCAGGTTGAGCAAGAACTGGCTCTGCTTCCTCTTCGTCAACAGCAGCTCCTCTGGCCGAGGGAGTGGGTGCAGCCGATGAAGCTCCCTCCTCTATCTGAACCCTGGCGGAAGGATTCAGTGCAAGCCATTCATCGACTAAGGCTATCCAGCCTCTGCACAGAATAAAGAAGAGTAGGAACAATTTCTATTTGACTCGAAGTGTGAATTTTATGCAGAGTAAGAGACACTCACGAGATGAGAGTTCGAACGAAGAGGCGAATCTTCTCGGACGTGTGCTTGCGCAGAGAATTCACAACTTTTCCGATCTTCGTCGCCTGTGGCCGAAACAGAAATGGAGAAGATCGTGAGATTGATTCCAGATCAATTGTAGAAATGTTGAATGGGCACCTCGAGGACATCGACGGTGATCTTCGTTTGCTGCAGGATGCTCAATGAATCGAACAGGTCGTCCTCGCGCTGCCAAGAATTAATCGCCAAGTTATCGAAACGATCTGAACAAGAAGAAGAAGAAGAAGAAAAATTGTTTGAAATACAAACCTGGTTGGGAATTATCAGGATGGCCTTGATCCTCATGACCTCGTCGAGGACTTCTTGGCCTTCTTCCTTTCTGATCTCTTCGGCGACCGCCTCCGACTCCTTGACTTCGACGGCCTCGCCGCTGAGCGTGGGGGAGAGCATCTTTGCAGTCTTATCCCGGCGGCTAGTGGACTCGTCTGGGTGATCGAGCGGAGGCTGCGACAGGGATGGCTTGTCCGAGTCGACGGCCGCCTGCGAGGAGGGGAGAAAGTCGTCGGCGTCGGCGAAGGAGGACAGATCTGATCGGGTATAGGAAGCACTTCACCACTCAATCAAAAAGAACTTGCAGACGATCTTCGTAACAGATCAATCAAGAAATAAAATCGCAAGGGAAAGATCCGTTGGAGCAGATTGATCAAAAACAGACAACCAAGAGAGAGAGCGCAAAGCTGTTCGTATATATAAACCTCTTCGTTTCTCGACGTTGACAATTAAGTTCAAATAAAATCTTTTTTATATTAAATTATAAAAAAAATTTATGTTGTCCCAGGGGTAGGATATTTAGGTGGGAAATTTTGGGATACTACTAACTGTTATTATTATTCTTTTTTATGTTTTTAATGTTGAAAATTGCCATGAATACAATGAGTATTTTTTAATTAAAAGGTTAATTATAAAAAAAATACTTCTTTAAGAGTTTATAATTTTATTCTATATATATTTTATCCAATTTTATAATCCCATTAATTTCATGGTAGATGGTCTGACCCTATATTTCACCTATTAAGTAAATCTAGTAAACGAGTTGATCCACAACCCAGTACACGAAGATTTTGAGTACTGCAGGTGTTTGGTAAATGCACAACTAGAGAATTAAACTCTCGATGTTGACCATCTCGTAGTGGCCTGGGGATTATATAATATTTAAGCTTATTGGTAGGGTCATAAACAAATACGTCGAGTCAAGTTTTATGATATTTAAGTTTGTTTGAAAAGAACCTATGGTAATTGATCATTAGTTTGAGCTTAGTTCATTTGATATTATCGAGTTCTCAGTTCAAGTTTGACTTGAGCTTGATTTATTTAAATATTATCGAGCTCTTAGTTTAATTGCTTAAAAATTATATATTTTTAAAGTTATTTGATTAGGTTTTAAGTTTTACCATACAAATTTATTTGTTTATTTTTGTATTTATCGTATTATTAATAATTTTATTAATAAACATAATTCATAAAATTTATTCATAAATACTGTATTTTTTAATCCAAATATCAAGCTCTTCGAAAGTGACTAATTCAGAAGGTGGTCGGCCTGATTTTAAAAAAATTTCACTGACCACTAAGATAAATTAAAAAATACTTATAGATATTCTTCTAAATGACTAGTATTTTTATGTCCACTTCTCATTAGAGGAAAAAATCTCTTGCATGTTTGCAGAGACTCCAACCTTAGATCATTTTACAATTTTTATTTATGAATATTAAAAAACTAAACATATATATGTCCAAGTATTTTCAATTTTTAGTTTAATAAATTATTTAAACTTATTATTTAATTAACTTTATGTGTATTATATATAAAGGAAAGAGTAACGTTACCTTATGGATACCCTCTATGTTTATCTTTTAAAAAAAATAATAATTTAATTTTTTTTATATTTAATATTATAATCTAACTCTTAAACCTAATTATCGGCACATATACCTTAAAAAAAATAATTAAAGGAAAATATTCAAATGCAGTTGTCGCGGACGAGTTCCGCAGGAACTCGCAGCATAAATTTACTGGATAAAGAAAAGTTCGAAAAAAAAAAGTAAAAAAGTATTTTAAAATAAAAAATAATAGCATTTTAAAGTTATTTTTTATATAAAATGCCATTAAAAGGCTTATTTGGACATTTTTGAAAAAAGGGCCCTGATTTGACATTAATGACATATAGCATCCTTTGTCATAAATTAGAATTTATAGGTTTTAATAAAACTGAAGTTTATTCTAACTTACGTTTTATTCGTCTTTCTACGAGGCGCAGTCCACGCCGACTTCCTCCGCCACCGCCGTTTTCTCCGACGATATTCCTCGGTTTGCGATCGAACCTCGTACGTCTTCTGGACGTTGAGAATCTGTGGATCTGCCTCGACTCTACCCGTCCAACTTTCTCTCCTCTCCACGGCAAGGTATTTGATTTAGATCTGCGATTTAGAGTCCTTGTAAATCATTAATTAGTAAGTTAACGGAGTTTCCTGTGTGTATGAGGTATTGGACCATGCATTTGTCTCCAAATTATGATCCGTCGCTATCTTCTTCGGATTTCGCTGATACGAGTCGTTCTGTGCTCCTCACTTAATATTGTTTTTGATTCGTAATATTCAGTAGATCTAGGGTCGTGTATTGTTTGATCTGCATCAATTTTGTTATCAGAATCTGTGCTTTATGAATTTCTTGCTGTCGTTGGTTGTGCGATCGATTCAAATAAGTTGTTGAACTCCTGTGTCTGGGTTCTTATTTAACTTTCAAATTCTTTCATCGGTTGTTAACACTGACTGTTCGAGGTCGAATTCCCTTCATATCTTCCATTTGTCTATCTATCAAATTTTGCCCTTTGTAACCCTAATTTTGTGAAGCTGCCTCCTTTTTTTTCCTTGGGTTTGGTAAAGGTTGGATGTCTAGAAATAATTGGTATTTTTGTCTTACCACACTTTTAATATATCATTCTGAAGGGTGTGCATGAAGGTTTGCTGTACCCTTGTATCTCTGAGGTAGAGAGCTTGGATGAGGTGCAGTAGACTCCTAGGATGCTAGGGTACGAATGAACCAAGAATGCACGTTAAACCAGGAAAATTGTGACTGAATCATGAGCGTAGATTACTTTAAATTGATTAATTATGTATTCTAAATAATGAGTCACATTTGGATGCAGTTAGTTGAATTCTTAATAAGGACTCTATAGCCAAGTTTGCTCAATGCCGAGCAATTCTGAGATGAGTGACCATTCAAGAAGCTCCTCGCTTTCTCCTCGTCTAAGAGCCAAATTTCATCATAGGGCAAAACTGTGAGACTGATAATGTGAGATATCGGTCAAAGCGAACACCGAACACCACCTTAATGTTCTTGGGTATTTTATGTTTGACTTGGGTATTTTATGTTACATATTATGATCCTTTAGTAGCTATATGGTTCAAGGACAAACCAAGCAGAAGCTGGTGGGCACGATGGGACCTTGTTTGACAAGTTAAGGAGTAATCATTGGGTAGAGAGTTCGAAAAAGGTCTCCTAAAATGCTTCTAAACTGCATGGGAAAGAGTGAAATGAAATACACACCGAATCAACAAAAGTGTGACTGAGACATTGAAGTAAAATATCTTATATGGAAGTATGCACTCTAAATAACAAGGTGCTTTTTGGTGGAGTTGGTTGAATTCCCTATAAGAACTTTATATTTAAACGTGCTCGCTATCGAGCAATTCCGGGAGGGGTGATCATTTGGAAAGCTTCTCATCTTGCAACTAAATTTCATCTAGAGGCAACCATAAGATCGATAGTATTAATGTTGCTCAGAGTGAACAATAACTTAATGTTTATGAGTACATGGTGTGTTACAAGGTTCGTTTTTAGATTTTTTTATGATCCATTATAATATTAATGTTCATAATCTCTAACCTTAGCTGAATATACTAGTTCTTTTTCAATATACATTTTTAGCTTTTATCTTTCTAGAATGAATGGTCATATGGTCATATATTGTATATAATTGCTATCCTATCTTATTGCAAGTTCATGCTCATTCGTGATCAATTGATGGATGCTTAATTATATTCCTCCTTTTACCAATCAATTTTAGATGGATAAGGTTTGACTGGTTTAGATTATAATTGATTCTGATACGCCTTTGTTTGCACAGTAGTAAATATCTCGTGAATGATTGTTTGTAGTTAAAACAAGTCTTCTTTGCTTTAATGTTTGTGCTTTGTAAAGATTTAACTTCTTGTATCAGATGATGCATTTGCTTGTTCTTGTCTACAGATGCTGGCCTTCTCTGAGAGATTCATTGTCTTCATTGTCACTTTTTTATTCGGTATTTTCCTACATCTGTATCCTGCTTCTGGGATAAGATTTGTGATAGATAGAGAGGAATGTTTTTCTCATTCCGTGCCATACGAAGGAGATACAATGCACGTCTCATTTGTTGTGATTAAAGCAGACACTCCATGGCATTATAGTGACGATGGTGTTGATCTTGTGGTACGCTTTGAGCTTTTCTGAGCACTAGAATTCCAATTTCTTTCTTTTAGTCTTTTGGGTACAATTATTTCTTCTAAACCTACATTTCTGACCATCTTGATTCCACTTAAATGACAGAGGCACTTTTTTGTTTGCACTTAAAAGAGCAGTGATATTGAATGAATCACAATGTTCAAACACCTAGTCACTCTTATTCTTGTCCAAAAGAAGTTCAAAATTAGATATCTTGAATTTTGAATCTATTTTGGTCTGGATATAGATGGTTTATAAGTTCCATGTGATGCCGAAGGATATCTTCAGATCTTGTACTGTTTGGGTTATGAATCTAGGTTGTATTTATGTAGACCTGACATGTATGTGGACCTAACACATATCAATGCATATATATAAATGTATGCAGACCTAACACATGCATGGATCTGGGTTGTATTCAGATACCCTAATGTTTGGGTTATGAACCTATATTTTTTAACATGTATGGACCTAACATGTATTTTTTTTTAATTTCATGATATTCTAAAAAGCAAGCTACTGTCTCATTCAAGGGCTAAAGTCAAACATAAAGTCATTGCGAGAGCAACATCTTATATCATTTAGCTTGATGCTGAATCACATTTACCAACCAATACTGCATCTAATATTTGGTGTAACAACATTGGAGCAACATATATTTCATACCCGCACAAAACTTGTCAAAATTGATTTTGCACTTTGTTCTGAAACATGTGGTGAATTAACAATTCTCCACATAATATCTCTCTCATATGTCCATGCATGATTAAGTTGCTAACATCTTCACCGAATCATTAAC
The DNA here is from genome assembly GCA_037833815.1 of Zingiber zerumbet. Taxonomy (NCBI): domain Eukaryota; kingdom Viridiplantae; phylum Streptophyta; class Magnoliopsida; order Zingiberales; family Zingiberaceae; genus Zingiber; species Zingiber zerumbet. The sequence goes on from JBBMJZ010023981.1 coordinate 25,300, forward strand.
CAGATAATGTTTTAACATTTATACAAGCTGTTTACAAGAGTTTATAGAAAATATCATCACACATATAATAATTGTGAATATGATACACAATCACAGTAGTTATATAATTAATAAGAGTAATGATCTCTGCAATTATAGCTCCAAATATTATTTGTGTGGTAAATATGTTGATTAAAATCAATTGTGATCAGTATCAGGATTGCTATTTTTGTTGATATTAATACCACCTGGCATCTGAATCATGCCATAGGTTTACTCAGCATAAACATACCACCTACTGAATTCTACATCTGCTCTTGACACTGCCGTTTCTACTTTAGCTTGAAAAAGTTCACACGCTGATGTCAACATATTAATTATTTTATAGTTTCTGGTAATTGTTCTAGTCATGGCCGGTCCATGACGACGGGTCATGGCCGGTCCAAGCCCGGATAAAGGAGGAGAGTTGCGTTAGGTTGCCAACCAGCGTCAAAACTATGACAAATATTTTCAATGAATGAATCCATTAAACTATTGTGCTAATGCTAAGTTGTTCCCTGGAAGGAACGCGTTGTAAGGTCCGACTGTAACGTCTCGGCAAGGACCGCTACATCTCCAGAACTCGGGTGTAGTGCCAAATATACAAGAGTTCGCGTTACAGGGTGCATGTAATGTCTCAGTAAGGGCCGCTATATCTCCATGAGAACTTGGGTGTAGTGTTAAATAAGCAAGAGTTCTTACACCATAGGTTGGATAAGAACAAATATGATAGGAAAACTAATAATTTAAGATTTGGAACATGGAACATAAGAACTTTTACTGGTAAATCAATGGAGGTAGTAGATATGATGATTAGGAGAAGAATTAGTATTTTGTGTATACAAGAGACAAAATGGATAGGCGAGAAGGCAAAGATGATAGAGAACTCGGGTTTTAAGTTATGGTATACTGGAAAG
>JBBMJZ010023982.1:0-10547 GCA_037833815.1 Zingiber zerumbet
GTATTAGTAAAATCGGATTGATTACCATTAAAATTAATAAGATAGGAAGAGTTTGAATATCTAAATTCTAAAATAATAATAATAATAATAATAATAACGGCAACCAAAAATAGAAATATAAAAGGAAATTTGTTGACATTAAAGTATTTTAAATCGTATGATACGGCACACGATCCGAATTGTCAGTTGTTCACAGGCCGTTTCCTCTCCAAACACTCTCTCGTTCACTCACTTGCTCCTCCTCCTCCATCTTCTCCTCTCTCCTCTCTCCTCTCTCCTCTCTCTCTCTGCTTTTCAACTCTTCGGATCCGTCGGTTTCCTTAGAGCGTGCGATCGAGTCTTCGACGAATCTGGACCGACTCATTCTGTGGTTCGGTATCGCTGAGGAAATTAAGTGGGAAGGATGGGGCTGATCTCGGGGTTGATTATGGGAGCGATGGTTGGAATTTCTCTGATGGCCGGATGGAACCGCATGATGAAGCGGCGAAGCGCTAAGCGCGCCGCCAAGGTACGATCTCTTCCCCAACGCGCATGTTCATTTGTTTGTTGGAAGTTGGTGCGTAATGTAGCTTGATGCGTGTTTCATAATCTGTTCTACGAGGTTGCTTTTGGATCTGGAATTTTGTTTGCCTATGAAAATTGTAAAGAGACATAGCAGATTAGCAAGGTCCGCGCTCAAGGATGGTGTGCATAAATTGAGATTTGGATCAGGAATTATGATAGAATTTTTAGGGTCTCCTTGAACAGTTTGCGATCAGCTTGCGGTCGTGCCAACTAAAAACTGCTTTTTATGTGGGAATGAGAATTACTCAAGGTTCTTGATATATAGTGGCTCTATGGTTTAATTCAATTGGTATAGCAACACATTGTTCATGCCTAGATTAGATAGTGATTGCAGTGGTTTATCTATCATGTATGTATTAGCATTTTATCTTTCGCATTAACTGCGTTACGCTTCTTCACATTATAATATGCTAGGATTTGAAAAAGGTCATATTTATGTTATTGCTCACATTCACTTCTCTACAGGCTGCTGATATAAAACTCCTTGCGTCTATGGGCAGAGATGAGTTGAAGAAACTTTGCGGTGACAGTTACCCTGAATGGGTTTCGTTTCCTGCATTTGAACAGGTTATTGCACAATATTGATTATAAAAGCCCAAACACTTTCAAAGAGCATACATCTGAAATATATGGCCCATTCAGTTATTTTAGTCATGTTGGGTATTCAGTCACAGTCTTATTATAACATCTCACAAAGATTTGAATCGACTTTCAAATTGCTGATGTCAAATGAGGAAGAAGAGAGATGAATGACAGTGAGAACTAGTTCTCACAAAGTCTACTGATGCTTTCAATATTGGAAATAGCTGTTAATTTTGAAGTGTACTCCACTTGGTGGTGACTTTTTATTTATGGATAACTTAGTATTTGATGTCATATTAAGTAAATAAATATTATTAAATTTCTTTTCAGCCAGAATTGTGGTAAAACTAATTGCTGTGTGATTACTTTTATAATGATTTGTCAACTATTTATTTGCTTTCTGTCTAATAAGGAAAAAGCACACAAATGGAGACAAAGATAATCTCACCTTTGAACTAATTTGTAATTTAGGCAAAGACACTTTATTGTTGGGAGATCTGGAGAAGCATTGTTTAGATTAGCTAGAGAGGTTTCAAAGTTGAAGTGTTCATTACTATTTTTCATACAAACTTCTGGCTTCCAGAGTCCAGATTTATGGATGGAGTGTGGCTAATAGATTTATTAGCTAGGAGTTTCATCTGTAATGAAATAGTTACCTGTTTCTTCTGCCTTTTGAAATAATGCATGCAGGGAAAAGATATTTGAGAATTTTTCCATGCAGGGAAAAGGTGCTTGAGAATTTTGCCAATTGTGTAGTTCTGTGATAGCCACCTTTCTTCTTTATAATATGGCTAGACAGGTGCATAATTGATTCCCATTTCCACATTTAAGGAGGGAGGAGAGTTGGGCTAATTGATTTATTAGCTAGGTGTTTCATGTGTAGTGAATAACTACATGTTTCTCCTGCCTTCTGATAGAAATCATGTAGGGAATAGGTACTTGAAAATTTTGCCAATTTTGTATTTATGTGGTAGTAGGATTGTGCTATCAATATTCTTTCATCTTTCCTGTTTTCTCTTTAGGCTCTTGATAATTTGCTTTTTGATTTGATACCTGTGCTGTCGTATTGCATCTGCTTTTAGTTCTTTTATTCCCTTGGGTCAGTTTTAATCATGTACTTTGTTTGGTGAAGTTATGTTTCAATGTTTTTCAGGTGAAATGGCTAAACAAGTTGTTAGGCAAAATGTGGCCCTTTATTGCAGAAGTAAGCTTAGCTACTACTTGTTTAGAGTTGTACTGCTATTCCAAGATTGGAAACATTGATAGAGCCTTAATTCTATTTTTACAAGATCACAGCGAGATTGAATCATTGGAATGACAATGCTGACAGAGCCTCTCTCTTTTTTTTTTTCTGATGCTTTATTTTTTACTGCGTTGGGGCATTTCTACCAGAAAGATCATGCAATGAGAAGAAAATTTTCTTCTATATTTCTTGTATTAGGTTTCAAGTATATTTATTAATCACAAAACAATCTGAACTCTGATCACTCTGACATCTGCATACAGGATTACAGAGTAATCTATCCAAGTATCCAGTAACAACCTACAGGCACAGGTGTCTTGTGTGTAGTATAATGTGTAATTTTGAGTAAGTTGTAACTGGTTGTTCATTGTCTTTCTTCGGTGGGATTGAAAAATGTAAATGAAAAGTTTGGTAAAGAAGGATGAAAAAGAAACTAATCTATATTATATGGGAAGAGATTGAAATATATGTATTATGAACTAAAAAGGAACATATAAAACAAAATGGAAGGTCATAGGGATCAAATTTTGAATTATTTAATAAAAAGATGTACAGGACAAAACCATTCAATATGATGAGAAATTCTTGGTGACTGAAGGAAAACTTAATTTACCTTTTCAAAAGCATCATGCAGTAATGAATAGTAAGAATTACAAAAGATAGCACATAAATACTAGCGATTCATATGCTATCCCAAATGCAGACATATGCATTCTCTCACAATTAGAACATGGATTGATTAAAATCAGTTAGTGTTAATTCTCCAACCATAGTCTATGATTCTTTATGATTTTGGTATTTTATTGTCTGATCAACTAGTCAAATTCTACCTGAATCTAATTTATTGGTTTACATGGTTTGAGGCAGCAACGCTGGTAATCAAGGAAACAGTTGAACCATTACTGGATGATTATAGGCCATCAGGAATATCTTCACTCAAGTTCAGCAAGCTCTCTCTTGGGAATGTGCCACCTAAAATTGAAGGTTTGTTTACGGTGCAGTTCTAACTTCTAAATATCAAGTATCTATATATTTAGTAATTTTCTTATATGCTTTCCTAATTGCTACTTGTTTGACGGTGCTGGGTTGTTAGAATGATTTAGTTACATTGTGCTTTGTTCTATTGCCTAAAATATTTCACTGAGCCTGTTAATATATTGAGATCTCATACATTAACTTTACCAACTTCTAAGGTTCTTGTTTTCACTAGTTTGTTGTTTTTACAGTGAAATGGTATATCAGCTAACTTCACTGTTGAATTGGCTATTTATGCTTAAAACTTTAAAAGGATTGATATGCTTTCTTCTCCTTAATTTCGTCTTCCTCAAGAAAAAAATTGTTTGTGTATTACTTTTCTTTTCACTAAGAATTCTGGATTTATTTACTTCTTTCCAGGAGTCATAATATTTTTAGTGATTCTAAGCTAAATGCTTTTTGTTTTATAAGATGTTCACAACTTAGTATTCCTAGTATTTTTATGGAAAGGGGTAACTCTACAGGAGAAATTTCTACCTAATTAGCTGTTCCATCTGAATTAAGTTTTACACTGCATTTGATATATTCATCTTTTACCAAAGGTATTAGAGTTCAGTGTCTCAAGAAAGGACAACTTACAATGGACATTGATTTTCTATGGGGTGGAGATCTGAGCATAATTCTCGTAGTCGATGCACTCGTTGCTTCACTGCCTATTCAGGTTAGTTTAGTCGATTGTAATTTTCCAACAGTCTACTATGCCCCTGGTTACTCTGTACCTTTGTAAATTGATGATGCTACATTTCTCTGGGTGTAGTTAAAGGATCTACAGGTCTTCACCGTAATACGTGTTATATTTCAACTTTCCGAAGAGATTCCCTGCATTTCTGCTGTTGTCGTTGCACTACTCGCCGAGGTATGTTGAAAATGATCACCGTCGCACTACTCTACACCAGTATGTTTAAAATGACTGATTCATTGCTTTTTTTTTTCTTTCCTTTCAGCCAAAGCCTAGAATAGATTACACATTGAAGGCTGTGGGAGGGAGCCTCACTGCTATTCCTGGCCTTTCAGACATGATCGATGTGAGTTGAATTTGATATATGCACACACACACACACTCAAAATTCATCAAAATAAATGTGATGAAGATCATTCTAAATCTTGTTATGTAGGATACTGTCACTTCAATAATCACTGACATGCTTGAATGGCCCCACAGAATTGTCGTTCCACTAGGTGGAGTAGATGTCGATATTAGGTAACAATCATTTTAGTTTGGTTTGTGTGTGTAGTACTTATACAATCGTAATGCTCGACTGAAACTTGTGTTGTCGATTTCTGCAGTGAACTAGAGCTCAAACCACAAGGGAAGCTCACAGTAACAATTGTCAGAGCGACCAGCTTAAAGAACCAAGAATTTGTCGGTAAATCCGATCCGTATGTAGTTCTATACGTCCGCCCAGTTTTCAAAGTCAAAACCAAAGTCGTCGACGACAATCTCAACCCTGTGTGGAATGAGACATTCGAACTGCTTGCCGAGGACAAGGAGACGCAATCTATTAATTTTGAGGTCATTTCTCTATCTCAATCCTTTCAAACAGTCTGGTTGCACGTCGGCTTACCGATTGTTATTTATTTATTTTCAGGTTTACGATGAAGACAACCTTCAACAGGATAAAAAGATGGGCGTTGCGAAATTAAGTTTGCAGGAACTGAAACCTGAAGCCACCAAAGAGATGGAGCTGAATCTGCTTTCATCACTAGACACTCTGAGCATCAAGGATAAGAAGGACAGAGGGAGCCTCACGGTAAAGGTCAGTTTTAAGTTTACATAAATTATTTGATTAATATTGTAACTAAATACTTGCTGAAATCCTTCATCAGGTGCTGTACCATTCGTTCACGAAAGAAGAACAGCTGGTGGCGCTGGAAGAAGAAAAGAGAGCTCTAGAGGCGAGGAAGAAGCTGAAGGACGAGGGGGTCATCGGAAGCACGAAGGCTGTCATCGGCAGGGCGGCTTCCTTGGTCGGCTCAGGCGTCGGCATGGTCGACACCGGCATCGTGGCCGGCGCGGACCTGGTGCAGACAGGCGTCGGCGCCGCTGTCGGGCTGGTCGGGTCCGGCCTCGGCGCCGGCGCGGACCTGGTGCAGACCGGCGTCGGCGCCGGCGTCGGGATGGTCGGATCCGGCCTCGGCGCCGGCGTTGGACTCGTCGGAAGCGGGCTTGGCGCCGTAAGCAGAGCTGGGAAGTTCATGGGCAAAAGCGTGACGAACCAGTTCAGCAGCTCCAAGAAGACCAGCAATCCAGCGAAAGGAGATGCGAGTGCGAACTAAAATAATAATAATAATTAAAAAAAATCAGCCGTGCCATTTGAATTTTTTTCACACTAAAAAATTTTTTCCGAAAAAAAAAAACTTTTAGCACAATAAAAAAATGTTTTCAGATTTCATTATTCATCAGTCAGCTCGATTAAAATAATGTTATTAGTTCTGGTGGGAGATAAATGTGAGTTTTAAAGAAAAAAAATATATATATATCTCATCACGTGGAAATGTCAGTCAGCGTAATTGATTTAATATGTTGCGTGATCTGTTTCTTCGCTGACTAGCAAAATTTTCTTATACGTCCACCGACGCTCCTCCTCGTTTCTTTAAGTAGTTCAGAAATCATCATCCGATCTCGACCGAGATGAAGAGTTTTTTATGCCAATTTATTGTAAGTAATTTCGTTTTCTCCTTTAATTCCCCCTCTCTTAATTTTATGCTAAGAAAAGTACTAATTAATCCTTTAGCAGGTCTCGATTGACGACGGATCGCGAAGAAGAGGATCGATGAAGACGAGAATATCAGCCTTGGCGATCGCTACGCAATTGTTAGTGCTATTTGAGTTTCTCCCTCTCTCTGCTTGCGATGATCTACGGAGGAGTGACTTCCCTGCTTCATTCATCTTCGGCACTTCGACTTCCTCTTTTCAGGTACGCTCCTTCCATTGCTTTCGATCGATGATCTTATCAGAATTATGTTGCCAAATTACCCAACCATGTATTAAAGTTTTCAAAATATCCACCCACAAATTTCAAAATGATTATCCCTCACCCATTTTACCCCTTACCGTTCCGGATCGCGATCTGTTCATCAATATAGTAAAATTCCATCTCTGTAGCAATTGATTATTATTATTTTAAAATAATTAATTTGGGTAACAAAATTTATTATGCTATATATATATAATGTTCCGGGCTCTCTCTCTATATATATGATAATTGTATTTGAAAGCGGAGAAGATGGTTCGCTAGAAAAGATGACTCTGATGTTAACCAAATAAAGACTCTTCGCTATCCTACGCGTCACAAAGAGCGTTAGCAACCAGGCCGTCACCGTCGATCGGGCATGAAGGGTCCGATCGGCCGCACGCCATCAGAGCAGATCGCTTGTCCGACCAGGATCATTACAGAGGCAATATCAGACGCTCACCACTGACAAAGCAAAATGAATGCTAGTCCGACCGAACCACCTATCCGGTCGGGCAAGAAGCAAACCATTGAGCCGAGCTGCTACGGAGAAAAAAAGCCTTTAGTAACCGAGGGGGGATCCCCGACCGAGCGGCTCACTCGCTCATTCAAACAGTGGGACCCCTTCCATATCTCGTATGGGAGTTAGTGCCGCTGGCAATAGAGCATGGTCCGCCAGTAAATCGTATAATGGAAGCTTCCCATGTCATGTTAAAGATTGACACACCCTGTTAAGGAAAGATATCAGGGACACTTTTCTGACTCACATAGGATGGTTGGGAATTAGTGCACATGTTGAGAGGTGTGCATGCCACTACAAGGACGCTATATAAAAGGGGGTCCATACACCGACGGAGGTGTGTGATATATGTTATTTGCACTTGTGCTTTTGTTGCTGCTATAGTGCTTCGTCATCTTTCTACTATTCCGATGACTGATTGAACGTCGGAGGGTCAATGCCAGGGATCCCTCCTCTGGCCGACACTGACGTGCGGGGATATCACACGGTCAATCGAGGAGTCAGATTCCCAGCTAACCGTCTTCGCGGTTTTCGGACAAGATCAATAGCTATGAGCATGCAAAATTAAATAGCATCGCATACATGTGCTTGTAGATGGAAACCTTTTTTATAGTGTCACTGTTTATATGTATATGAATCTCAAAGCATTTTCAGAAAAGGATAGATTATAAAAATGTTCTGACATCTTTTCTAAAATGGATATGTAATCTATGCATTTGATATAAAGGAAGCTTCTAATGTACAACTTACATACATAATATCCTTTGTCTTTTATGGTACAAAATGGCAAAAAAAATGAATATTGTGCTAATAGACCATTAATGTGTTATGAGGATGAGTTGACTGAGTCCCCTCTAGCGCCGGGTCAAACCTCACTTTTGGATGGGATCGGCTCGACTAGCGAATGTTCACCATCCTGAGGACTCGGTCTTTGTAAGGACTTGGCTTGACCAAGAAGAGTGGTCGATCGGTTAGTCAGTCGACCTTGAAAGAGTGGCAGGTTGGCTAGGATGAGTGGCATATCGGCTAGGAAAAGTAGCGGATCAACTATGAAGAGTAGCGAATCGACCAATAAGAGTAGCAGATCGACCAGAGTGGTAGGATCGGCCAAAGTGGTGGGTCGGCCAGGATACGTGGCGGATCGACCACAGTGGTGGGTCGGCCATGATGAGTGGCAGATCAACCAGAATGATGGATCGACAAGGAAGAGTGATGGATCAGGCATGAAGAGTGGCTCGCGCGGGGTTGAGTGACAGATTGACCAGGAAGAGTGACGAATCGATTAGAGTGGCGGATCTACCAGAGTGGCGAATTGGCCAAGAAGAGTGGCGGGTCGGCCATGATGGGTGGCCGATCGACAAGGAAGAGTGGTTGATCGGTTAGGATAGTGGATCCGCTAGTCAGGTTAGTCGGGAAAGATAATGATTGATCTCTCTTGACGTTATTACAACTCAACCTGCCAATTTAACCTTCTTTACCCGTATGGCCGCCGTTCCTATTCTATGTGTGTATATATATTTTCATCAAATATATATTCCTAGCTCTATTGATCCATTAATCAATTTCTGAATTAATAGATTCAGAGAGTTTGAAATAATATAAATTAAATTCTATAGGTTCACCTAGTTCTTCTATTTATATTAATATCTTCGCATATTAATTTAATATAATATATTAAAAACAGTAACATTTATAATACAAATCGAACATTAAAAAAAACTGATGAATAATTTCCTGAATCGCAACACAAGAGCAATTGATTCGAAAAAGTAAATAAAAAAATGAGGTATGAATTGGTAATTTTGATAAGTGCTTTAGATATTTTGAAACTTAGTTAATTTATCAAAACTATATTCATATATTATTTAATTAATTGATTAAGTAAATAAATAAATTTCAGATCGAAGGAGCTTACTTGGATGATCAAAAAAGCTTAAGCAATTGGGACGTTTTCTCTCATATTCCCGGTACAAAATAATTACTTAATTCTTATTTATTTTTATCATTAATTTATTTCCATTTTCATATTAATTTTTGCAGGCCGCATTGAGGATGCGAGCAACGCAGACATAGCTGACGATCATTATCATCTTTACTTGGTAACTTTTTTATTTTATTTTTTTTTAAATAAATAATAATAATAATAATAATAATAATAATAATAATAATAATAATTTCAGGAAGATGTTAAATTAATGGAGAATCTTGGAGTCAACGCATATAGATTTTCTATATCATGGTCAAGAGTTCTACCAAGTGAGTAGTGTTTTTTTTTTAAAAAAATATATTTTATATATTACTTTTAATAATTTAAAATATATATAAATTGGTATTTATTTATTTTATTTGGCAGGTGGAAGAAATGGAGGAATTAATTCACTAGGAATTGCTTTCTATAACAAACTCATCGATGCCTTACTGCTTAAAGGTAATCTTATTTTTTAATTTTTTTAAATGAATAAAAATTCATTTTTAAATATTTTATTTTATCAGGAATTCAGCCATTTGTTACCCTGAACCATTATGACATTCCCCTAGAGCTCGAAGAACAATACGGTGGATGGTTGAACTCTCAAATACAGTAATTATTAAATCCTAAATTAATTATTTCACTCTTATTTTCATTTTTTTATCAAACAAATCGTGAATAAAAAAAATATTTTTCAGGGAGGATTTTGGATATTTTGCGAATACATGTTTTAAGGAATTTGGCGACCGAGTCAAGTACTGGATCACCTTTAACGAACCCAATATTATAGCCGCTAAGGGATACATGACCGGAGAATACCCTCCCAACCGCTGCTCACATCCATTCAGTAATTGTTCTTCGGGTGACTCAGCCATCGAACCGTATATCGTAGCCCATAATATAATACTAGCTCACGCGGCTGCCGTTGATTTATACAGACTGAAATACCAGGTAAGTAAATAAATAAATAGATCTTTGGTTATATTTCATAAAATTAAATTTTAATTATATATATTTATTGATTTATTTTTGTTAATTAATTAATTAATTAATTAATTAGGAAAAGCAAGGTGGCAGCGTTGGCATTGTAGTGGCCACCGATTGGTTCGAGCCGCTCAGGAACGTGATGGCAGATTACGAGGCATGCCAACGAGCATCAGCGTTTTATGTCTCATGGTAAAAAAGAAAAAAGGAAAACTACAAGGGTTGAAGCGAATACTTATTTCTTATTTTACAATAAAGTCTGTCAATTTATATTTATTTACTTTTGGGGCGCAGGTTTCTTGATCCCTTTGTGCACGGGGATTATCCTCCTGAAATGAGGCAAATTCTGGGGGCCAGACTGCCAAAGTTTTCAGCGAGCGAGAAGGAGAAATTGCGAAACAAGCTGGACTTCATTGGAATTAATCATTACACGAGTCTCTACGTGAAAGATTGCCTGCTCTCCGCGTGTGACGTCGTCGGCCTCGGACTGGATGCGTTCGCGGCGACGGTTGGAGAGAAAATGGGGGTCCCAATTGGAAAACCGGTAAATTAAATTAAAATTAAATTGCTTGTTAATTTAATTAACTCATAATTAATCCTTTTTAGACCGTAATGCCGGACTTCTACGTGGTTCCACGTGGCATGAAAAACATTGTGATGTACATGAAGCGAAGATACAACAACATGCCCATGATT
>JBBMJZ010024056.1:0-10544 GCA_037833815.1 Zingiber zerumbet
GAACTCAACCCGAACCCGACCCGAAAAGGCCAATTTTATTAAAATATGCTTATTTTAACCCAAACTTAACTAGAATCTGACCCAAACTCGACCTAAAAATATTTATAAATGGGTTCGCGGGTTATAATCGGGTCATTCAAGTCGACCCGAACCCGACCCATTTATTAATCGTGTCAATCAGGTCGACCCGAACCCAATAAGACCTGACCCAAACCTGATTTTTCGTGTTCGGTTTGGGTCATGTCTTCGTGTCGGGTTAGAAATTGTCACCCCTAGAACTTAAATTGCTTGATTCATGTCCATTTGTTTCTGTTAAATATTTTTTTTATGTCTATGTTATCCTAACTTAGCTTAACTAAGATTGATGCACATCAAAAGGTAAAAATTGTAAGTACCTCACGTAAGTTTTAATGTGATCAATCAGGTTAAGTTTTGTCCCATGATGTTTTGATCCTTATGTTTAAGTATACAGAAATTTAGGAATATAAGAAGTCGAGCAGAAGATGTAGCGGACGAGAAGGATGACACGGAAATTGAGTCGATGGACTCGGTACATTCGAGGGATGAGAAGTTGTGGAAGACTACATTGGTTGAGCGAGAAGGACGCATGGGCCGCTTCCGAGGGACTAGAAGGCGGAGTGAAAAATTGCTCGAGGAAAAAGCTAAAATTAGATTTGGATGGGCTCAATTCTAGAAGGCTGGAGGATCACCCAAGCGACTAGAGAAGGTGTCGGACGGTCAGCTCATGGCTGGCCTATCCGGGCGCCTGGACCACTTTGGTGCTGAAAAAGCGCTTCGTTGCAGTGGATCAACTTTGTGTCCACGTCAACATCGGTTCGGGTGTCTAGGAGTGGATAAATTCTTATCCTTTCACCGTTACAAAGCGAATTGAGATGACCAGCTAGGCGACCAGCTGGGAGCGCCTGGATCGGGTTCGAACGTTCAACTCGTGTCACTTCATCAAACAGTCACTTCGACCATTGACCCTATACAAGGAGCTCTAGTACTCAAGATTTAACATAACATTTTTTGTACTTTGATTTTCAATCTTATTTTCAAGTTCTGTGCTTCTAATGTTTGTAAGATGTTTTTTTGCCAAAGGAGAATTTTATTAGTTCTTCCAATATCTAATAATATGCTCGACTATAATTAAATAAAAATCGTTAGCTTCTTTTAATTTATGTAATATAGTTTTTATTTATTAAAATATTTACCCTAACTAAAGTCAAAATTCTCGAGAGGAGTATATTTAACTTTTTAGAAAAATTTACCCCCTCTTATCTAGCCGGAGACCTATCAAAATTATTTAAATTTCATAAAAATAGTTTTAAGTTATTGATTTTTTTTTAAAAAAAATTGTAACAATTATTTATAGTAACAAATTACACCATGGTAACTAACCTTTCATCAATTTATCAAAACTATTTAAATTCATCAAATCAATTTAAATTTATTAAAATTACTTTAATGTAATAGCTAGTTTAGCTGTTACAATATCATAAAAATACTAAGTCACAAACTCTAAATTCCGAATTTATCATTTAAAATGTAACCGTGATATCCTACTTAGAGACTATAAATATACTTAGAGACCATGATATCATATTATATATATATATAATTGCTACAATAATACAATAATATTAAAAGAATAGACATTCTGGATAAAATATATGACAGCACGTTCATTTAATGATTTTTTTAATATTTGGTTAAATAAATGTAAGACGACGCCCTTTTGCTGTTTTGTTCATTTTAAAATTAACAAATGTAATTTAAATAAATATAGAGTGGAAAAAAGAAATCCGGTAGTTTTGCTGATGTCAGAATAAAGAAAAGGAAAAAGTTTCATCATTTCATTAAAATCTATAAAATTGAACAAATATTTCGGAGGGGTGTATTTTGAAATACAAAGAGGATGGGTGTCGTTGTGTTAAACAACCACCAAGACTATAAATTGGGTATATCACTAAACAGGGCCGTTCAGCTTCTCGGCGGTCTTTGATGACAGCTGCGGCAGAGCCGAAGCGACCACACGAACAGTGAGGAGCACCTGGATCGCCGCCGGCGGTTGTTGTCGAGGCTTCCGACATGGTGCTTGGGATCTACACGTCCAAGGTCAGAATCTGATAAAACCCTTGATCCACTCTGGTGCCAAGAATCCTCCAGTCTCGATTAATTTAGGGTTAGGATGGCTTAGGTTTCCGACATGGCTACACGTTTTCGACATTCTTTCTCAATTTTTTTTCATGTAATCCATGAATTCATTCGTATCCTGTGATTTGCCCTCCCCAAGTGTTATCCCCCGATCTACAATAATTCTTCTGGTGGATTTCGCTGCCTGATCGAGAAAGGGATCGGTTTTAGCCGCTCTGTGAGTGCTTTTCGGTCCTTTTTGCCTACTTCTCTTGCAGTCTCCTCAGAAGATGCGCCGCGAAGCGCCTGGTAGAGGTGGACGGGACATGTCGCATATGGCTGCCAACGAAGCCAGCAACTTGAAGGACCATAGATCTGATTGGCATCATGATCAGTTCATACGTCGACCCCATCGAATCAGCTTAAGCCCTTCGAGCAGGGATAGGCATCCTCGCTCACCCATCCGCCGGAGCTCCTCCACAGATCGCAGGGACTACGCCTCTAGGCGACCTGATTATGGGAAGCAGCTCCATAATGACCCCGCATCAACTCCCCATCGTCGCTACTTGCACTCACCCAATCAACGGGAAGGTTATGAACTGCCACACAGATTTGTGCTGTCAAATGACTCCAATTTGAAGCCAGAGCTGTCCTCTAACCCAAAAATGTCTCACATGATTGAAGATGAAGAATATCTCTTGAATGACAATGGTCTTCCAGGGGCTTCACATTTGGGGCTTGAAACCCAGAGCATGCTGTATCAAAAGCGGCTTATTTGGGATGATGGATCACCCCAAACATTCTACTCACTGCCTGAAGATGCGAATTTCTCAACTGAAGCTGCATTGCTCAAGCAAGAGAACACAGGAAGAAATAGAGTGCCATTAGATGTGGGGTTCCGTGACTACCACGATCGACTGAGAAATCCATTCGATGAGAGACATGGAGTGAAAGCATATACTAGTGATGCATCTTTTGCAACAACTCCATCATTGAGGTCCTATGGTGGTGCCTCATCATCCAATCTTTCAAAAAATGATCTGTTGAGCTTGTATGATGATCACCCTCACCAACCTTCAGATGGCTACTTAAGAGATGGTTCAAACAAGTATATAAATGACACTTTTGACAGGATTGGGTATGTTCAAATGCAGATTTCTGAACCACTGAGAAGGAACCCACTTAGTCCAGCTCAAATGGATCCTCAGTACTTTGAACCTGACGGATTTAGCCAGAGAGAGCAAAGTAATCATAGATTTCTTGTTTCAGATGAGATATATGAAAAAATACCATGGAGGTCTCATAGTGACCATCACGACAAGATAGGCTTATCTTTCAGGGATCGTGTAGGAGGTAGGATTGGAGAATTGGATGCTTCAAGAAATGTTACAAGGGAAAGTGGCCATTGGGATAAACAATATTATTTACACGAAGATGCAGAGTTAGAGTATCAAGAGGTTAAGAACATTAAGGCTGACTTTTTGGAAGGTTCTTCTAGTGGGCATACTTCTGGATACAAAATAAAACCATCACGAGTTCATGAATTAGCTACTGTTGAAGGAACATATGCTTTAAGGTCTGTTGCTCGTCTTAATAGTTACAATGAAAGGCCTACTAGTCCTACTTATTATGGTCGTCGAGTGAATGTATATGGACAGGTTATCAGATCGCCGCAGAGGGAAGCTGATATGCATGATCTTTATGAATTGCCATCTGAAAGAATAACTAGAAAACAGTTTGTTTCTGATGTTCGCATAAGTGAACCTGATCCAAGAAGCCTTGTTTCCAACAATCAAACTGCCTTTAGATCAATTTCCTCAGCAGGTGCTACTGGTAGCATATGGTCAGAGAGAAGGGACGAACAACAAGAGGTAATGCAATCTAAGCGCATGGCTATTGGGCATAGCAAATATAAAACAGTTTCTCATAGGGTGTCTAGATCTGATAATTGGCCGACTACTGGAGAAACTCTCAGACATCCTAAACATGGACATGGTACAAACATTAAAAAACGACTCAGGCCTGGTCCATCAGAAGCTCATGGTTCATATAATTCTGAGAGAAGACAGGAATTTTTCAAATCCCACAAATCTTGGAAGAAGGACCTAGAAGAGCGGCATGAAGGTCCTGCTCATGATAGATATGTTTCTGATGATACTAGGACACAAAGAAAGAGGGATCCAGTTGAAGGTTCTGAAGAATTTAAGCAGCGAGTCCACAAGTCCTTTCTTCGATTTCTTAAGTTGCTGAATGAGGATATGCAGCAACTTAAGAGATATCGCGAGCAAGGAAATGAGAGTCATCTTTGCTGCGTATGTGGCAGGTCTGTCTTCTTAATCTGTGGTAGCCTACTGGAAGTTGAATGCTTGGTCCCACTTCAACTGAGAAGTACTTGATTGACATATCATCAATTGCTTTCCGGTATTAGTATCTTTAACTTAAATACCTTTCTTGCAACTGAATGGAGTTAGTATGCGTAATTAGCATACTGTTGGCTTATCCTTCTATTTGGTAAGGATTAAGGTTTTGCAGTATTTTGTTTTAGTTGGAGGGAAGCCAAAAAAAGTGATATACCTATTGGATCTAGAAAATGCCATCCACTAAAAAAGAGATGCCATCCGCTAAAAAAGAGAGATGACTTTTTTGTGGCAAATGATTTTACTTAGGAGTTTGGTTGTTATTAACACAATATGGGTTAAACAAAGTTTTGTTTTGTGGAGATTGGTTGTGGCAAATTGGAATTATGTCGATGGTAGTGATTGATCGGTCTTGCTACTTTATAGAAGTGTAAATTTTCTGGAGTTCTTATTGTTATGTATGTCCAAGTCACTAGATAGGATAGCAAGTAGTTTGAAGACAGCTATTTAAGTTGGACATTCATCACCTAAATATGAGCACAAATTTGCACTCTTCTTTCAGATTGGTGTATCGATAACATGATTTATTTATGCTGTTCCAGAAAATTCTTAACACCTTGAATCTGGACTTCACACTCTAAACACAACTGGTATGGTAGATGTTGAATTCCATGTAGTTTCACAACATTGCCTTTCCAATGATATCATGCCGCCATGATGTAATATTGGCCTTCTGATGCCATATAAAATTCTGGCTGTTATTAATGTGATACTTTTTGGTACCACAAAAAAACATGTCCGTACTGGATGCAAAATTTTATCTTTCCATCCTGAATAAGGAAATATAATAGTGAGACTCTGGGTCACAACTTGGATGGCTGCATAATAATTGGGACAGCGTATCTGGTTGAGTTTGGTTCGGTGTCAAAGTTCATGATTTTGTTTTCTATTCATTCTATGATTTCATCTGACCCACTTTTGGCCTTTTTGTTCAATTGGTAAGTGACAAAGCTAAATGACTGGAGAAGATATTTGAAGATGACACCAAGTAGTTGGGACAGATTTTAACTCTACACCTGGAATTCAACAGTTTTGTCAAGTTCTTTTATTGTAACGGTAGTTTCATTGAGATTTTCTGCATATTGATGTCGATAATCATGATGCTAGGATTTTGACCTGTCAGTAATTATTCGTTTACTTATTTAGGGTACAAACTATGGAAGTAACTCTGTTCAGATGGATCTGACTTTTTGGTGTGGTTAAGCTGCATATATAATATAATCGTTCTATTCTAGTACAAGTATTTCATTCATTTCTGGATGATAGTAGTCACACAACAAATGCCATTAGCAACATGATGTGGAGAGAACACTAGAAGATCAGAATTTAGGAATTTTTGCCATTGTTCAGATGGATAGGGAATATGCTATAACCTATTTGTTGTATTGCCTTTAACAATTTTCCCTTATTCCCCTTTTCATCCAGTACGTCGGAGAAGTTTCCTGACACACACAGCTTGGTGAGTCACTTTTATCACTCTGGCAAGGTGGGTTTAAAGACAGAACATTTGGGTCTTCACAAAGCACTTTGTCTTCTTATGGGATGGAATTGGCTTGTGGCTCCTGACCAAGCAAGGACTTATCAGTCTGCTGCTGCTCCTGAAGCTAAGAATCTGAAAGAGGACCTCATTCTCTGGCCTCCAGTAGTTATTTTCCATAATAACTCCACTGAGAAAAAGACCCTCAATAACAAGAATACTGTCCTGTCTACGGAAGGGATACAGGAAATACTGAGAGGTTAGTTTTGTACATCACATTTTGCTTCACTTCTCTTAAAGCTGGATATCGCTACAGCTTTAGCTAGAGATCATTATGAATTCCTGCAAGTTTTTTTTATCGAGACCAATAGTTTTGTTCAAAAAAAGTTATTTGATTATGTATTCGGTTCTCTTATAAATAAATAATGGAAACCACATAGATATGACTAAATGCATCATCCATTGTGATGGAAAAACACCAGAAACATGGCATTACATGAAAAACAAAGACATATTCTTGTTACATGCACCATTTATTTTAGTTTTTGTTGATTCTGGAAAAGCCTTTAGTTTTTTTTTTGTTGCTTTTAATACTTGTGGTCTATGAATTACAGAATTGGGGTTTGAAGTATTAAAAACAACAATTTGTAAAGGGAACCCATCCAATCAAAGTGTGTTCTCCATCAAGTTCTTCCCAACTTTTTCCGGGCTGCAAGAAGCAGAGAGGCTTCACAAACGACTTGCAGAAAATCATCATGGCAGACAAGATTTTCTTCAGAGGTCTACCAGCAAAAATAACCCAACAAATGAAGGGGAAGCTTGCTTTAAGAAATTCCCTTCTCTTTATGGATACATGGCAATTGCAGAAGATCTGCCTAAGCTTGATTCAGAAACAATGAAACGATGTATGGTTAAGAGTAAGAAGGATATTGAGGCCATCGCTGATGCCCCACTCAATTTGGATTGAAGACCAGGAGGTTTATCTGTTTTGCTTTCCAACAGAACCCTGAAAATGATCAGTTAAGGCTAGTTAGCGGTTTATCTGTCAGACATCTTTTGTTTAGAAAAGAAAACCACATTCCTATTCGCAAAAGCAGTTCTGTATCTTAGTAATGCAACGAATATATTTTTGTTAAAATCGGTTTTCAGTTTCTCGTATAAATATGATCTCAACTGAAGAACTTCAGTCCACATAAGGTGAGTTGGGCGGGCTTCTTTCAGAACTTATGGAATTTGTTAAAATCTTACATTTTTGTGATTGTCTGTCACCTGGACAGTAGAGGATAACTTTATTTTGCCAAGTATGCTATTGTAGTCGTTAAAATTATTGTTTTTCTGATGTAGTGAGAAATCTTTGCTAGGCCTTCCAGTAGCTAAAAATTATTATTTATCTTTAACATGTTAAAGATAATTTGGAACTATCACATATATAGTTGAGAGGTAAGGGTAATTTTGATAACAATATGTTTATTGAATACAAAGTTAATGTCAAATGCTGTGGAAGAATACAACCATAATAATCAACTCTTATATTTTATTAGATTCTATTTCACATTGTACCATTATTTATATTTAAATAAATTTTATATTATTAATTAGGTTTTTTTTCTCTTATTCATCCTAGTATATATTTGTAACATCCTAATTATGTATTTTAGATATTTTCTTTATAGATGCAATTTTATTTTTTGCTATAATATTTTTATTGTTTTATCTTATTTATACTTGCATATCTACTTGAACATTCTCTTTTTCATTATTCTCATCTTTTACTTGTATCATTATAATCTAATATTTAATTTCATATAATACGTTATAGTCCAATATTTAATCAATAATTAAAAGATAAAGAATATTAGAAAAATATAAAAAATCTAGAATGGTCTAACCATTTTAAGTTGAAATTAAAGATGTATAAAGTTGATGGAGCAAGTTATAATTATTTGAACTCTAAGGTGCAGGTTAAGAAAATTTACCATAGGGTTAAAACAGAATTCGAACAGTAGACTGATATTAGAAGCGCAGTGTGTAATTTAGTGATAAATATTGGTGTGAAATGAAAACTTAAAAATATTTACATGTAAATTGAAAATATAGAATAATTGAGAATATAGAAAATACGGTAAATCTTGATGGCCCAAATTTGGTTAGTTAGAAAATAAATTTATCTGGTAAAAAAATTAATTAAGTATTATTAATAAAAATTAATAAGATATTATTTTTAAAAATTAAATATGAAAATATGTGAAAAAACATATAATTGACATATAAAAATATTATATTACTTGGATATGCTTAATAATAATCCTAAAAATTATTAAACAAACTATTCTAGATGGTCAGGCTATTTAGCATTGTCCTAGAAAATATTGAAGTGTTGCGTGAGTTGAGAAGTGAAATTTTTTATTTCTCTTCAAAATGAAGAGTCATTTTTATTTATTTATTTAACTAATTACTTAATATAGAATAATTGATTAATTCTTTTTGCATCTAAATTTTGAAAATTAATTTCAATGGTTTTACTCCTGTTTTCCAAATGAATTGAATGGTGAATATTTGAGTTAGCTTTTACGCATCCACATTAATGAATCTAAATAATGTACAAGTCAATATTTTTGCTCAATTATATTAGATCATCCCTTCATTACTAGAATAATCCTAGATATTAATTTCTCATTCATTTGAGAAATTAATTTAAAATGATCTACTTATTAAATAGTCATCTATGTTCATATTTGATTTATTGGTTACATACATCAATTTTCCGGTATGAATAAAAATTATGGATAAATTTAAAGTCTCAAACAAGAGTTAGAGCAAAAGACTTGCATTGGAAGAGATAGCTTGTGCTTTGAACCTTCTATAGTAGATTATGTTCAGACTTACTTGGTTGCCCATTGAATTATGTTTTGAATTGTTCAGCTGTTGTTGTAAGCCAAGATAATTTGTAAGTATCCCGGATTGGTTTTAATGTGATCAACTATGTTAAGTTAGATTCTGTGTTATTTGATACCTTGTGCTTAAGTGTGCAGGGACTTAGGAACACAAGAAGTCGAGCGGAAGATGCGTCGAGTAAGAAGGATGACATGGGAAGCGAGTCGACGAGCTCGGTACATTCGAGGGACGAAGAGCTGCGAAAGAGTACACCAGTAGACGAGAAGGATGCGCGCAAGGACGATAAGCTGAAGCAGAAGACTGCTCGAGGAGAAGGACGGAGTTAAGTTCGGATGAGCTCAACTCTGGATAGCCGTATTACCTAAGCGATCAAAACAATCGGACAAGTCAACATGAAGTTGACTTGTCCAGGCGCCTAGAGCTTGTCCAGGTGCCCAGACTCCAAGCGCTCGGACAACCTTGGGCCAGAACAGACGCCCCATTGAGATGTTGCTACAAGGATGACGTTCGAAGTCCACGCCAGCAAAACTCCAGGTGCCCGGACCACGTCCAGGCGCCCGGGTAGTGAGAAAATCCTATCACGAAGTCGTTGCAAAGCAGATAAGGCACCACGGTGGAGGTGCTCAGACCTGATCCAGGTGTCCAGAGCTGCCACATCATCAATGACTATATTTTGACCAGTGAGTTATAAATAGAGCTCTGATCCTCTTCATTCAAACAACACACTGTACTTTCATTTTTGAATTTATTCTTTGTTTTTGTTCAAGCATTAACGTCTATAAGAGGCTACTCTGCCTTCACCGAAGGAGATATTCTAGTTGAAGCTTCCACTATTTTGAATTAGTAACCTCTCCGTTTGCAAACCAAGTAAATTCTTTTGTCTCTTACTTTATTTATATGTTTTAATTTTTGTTAAACATGTGTTTCTTGCTATGTTCCAAAAGTGAGAGAAGTACTAACCTTCTTTTAGGGTAATTCACCTCGCTCTTGCCGGCCTACTCGAACCATCACAATCATACTCACACAATAACTCTTAGACTTCTACTAGTTCTCTGTCATGTTCATTTTAATCGTTGACAATATTTGAGAATTCATAAGTGCTTACAATTTTGAAGAGACCCTCACTTCACACTTATATAGATGATCTCTTATTAAGAGTATCCACAATACCCCATTATACCCTTTAAGAAATAATATAAGAATCATTGAGAGTTTTTGCTTATCCTTTACCTATTTTGTATGTAGCACTTTTTTGTCTCCATGAATGAGTTGAAGTAATTACTATTAGATGTCTTGAGTCTTATAATTTAGTTGCCCCTTTTGAGCCATGATCTTAGAATCTCTAAGATCAACATGATTAAGTTATCATTACTAAATTAAAATGATGGATTTTAAACTTAGTCCCTTCAACAGATAGTTTACTGCAAACATTTATAATTAGTAGATTCTCGATATTCAATAGAAATCTCATAACCAGAGATCTACTATTTTAATGATGTTAAGTCTTCGAGACAAATATTTTAAGACTTACTACTTCATACTAGTGTCTTTCTTGTAGCTTCTTGGCTACCATAGTGTATCATGATCATTGGCATGTATCAATGCATTTTTATGCAATT
>JBBMJZ010024105.1:0-10543 GCA_037833815.1 Zingiber zerumbet
CTTGATTTTAGTTGTTCATTAATTTTGTTATTTTCTTTTATTAGTTCGTTTATAAAATTTTTATAGTTAATTTCTTATTTAAACATGCAATAATTTTTAAAAAAAACTTTTACTTAAAGTAAAGTATACCTCATCGGAACCTTTGGAAACGAGTGCAGACTCGTGACTTGATTTGGGTTTAGACCCGTCTTCCGATTTGTTCTCTGATTTTTTATTCATAAGCCATCAGTGCGATGTAGTTGGCGTGCTTCAGTTCTCCACCATCTGATTCATCTCTGGATAATTCATCCCACGTCACTTTGAGGGCCTTCTTTTTCTTCAGATTTGGGCAACCGTTCTTGTAATGTCCCTTTCTGTTGCACCCGAAACATGTGATGTTCATTTTAGTGCTATTTGATGTTGAGTTGATCTTCTGCGGTTCCCTTTTTGAGAAATTTTTCTTTCTCCTAGTGAATATTTTTCTTACCAAGTTCACTAGGTGTTCTTCATCATCTAAGTCTTGGTCATTCTCAACTTCTGATTCTGGTTCTAATCTTCTCTTTTGACGTTCCTACAATAAGAGCAGTACCTTTCTCGATTTTGGCATTAGTTAGTTCGTGTAACTCTAATTCACAAAATAATTCATCTAATTTTAATTTAGACAAGTTCCTCAAAATCTTATGGGCATCCACGATGGATGCCCATAGTGCATTTCAAGGAAACACATTTAGAGCATACCTTATTAAGTCTCGGCTCTCCATTTGATGGTCGATTGTATGAAGCCCATTTAGGATATCTTTTATCCTTGCATGTAGTTGACTCGCAAATTCTCCTTCTTGTATTTTTATGTTAAATAATTTATTCAAATAAGGGTCCCTTTTTGTTACCTTTGCATCGTTCGTTCCTTCGTGTAATTCGATGAGTTTATCCCATAGCTCTTTCCCATTTTCGTGGGCCGACACAGTTTAGTTCTTCCTTCGTTAGCCC
Source organism: Zingiber zerumbet (assembly GCA_037833815.1). Taxonomy (NCBI): domain Eukaryota; kingdom Viridiplantae; phylum Streptophyta; class Magnoliopsida; order Zingiberales; family Zingiberaceae; genus Zingiber; species Zingiber zerumbet. Next base: position 967 of record JBBMJZ010024105.1, read on the forward strand.
TCACTGGATTGTGTTGAGAGCCTTGAAGTTGATCTAAGCCTTCTTTTTCTTTTTCGGATTCCAATGTTCTGGGTCCATTGGAATTCCTGCGTTGTCGACGGGAGTCTTGTAGCCTCTGGTGATGTTGAACCACCGGTCGAAGTCAATCTTCAAGTATACTTCCATCCGCTTCTTCCAGTACAGGAAGTCGTCACCATTGAAGAGGGGAGGACGAACAGTGTTGTATCCCTCGTTTTAAGCCATGAATCTTGCACACAAAGAGAGAAAGAGAAAGGATGTCCCAAGACTTAGTCTTAGATTAGCAGTGTTTGAGAGATATATATAAAAAAAAATAGAAGAACTCAAGAGGTATTGCACCAACTTTGAGTTAAAACCAAACGTGAAAAAAATTTATCTGAATAGGTAAAGTTTTACCAATTCAGATAGAATAAAAAAAATTTGAAAACGTTTTCCCTCGACTTTATTGGTGATTGCATCAATTCAGAGCAGAAATTGGCTCTGATACCAATTGTTAGATCGATACACACATGAGGGGGGGGCTGAACCACGTTATTTTCAAAAACTTGTTTTCTCATTTTTAAAATCGTGAGTGTGAATGTAGCGGAAAGTAGATCAGAAATAAAAAACAAAAACCACAAGAAAGCACAGTCGATTTACTTGGTTCGGAGCCTTCGATAACTCCTACTCCAAGATCCAGGTCCCGCGGACCTACCGATGGGTAATTCACTAAAAACCTCTTCCAATACCTCCGAAAGAGGGAATCGAGTACAAAAAGGATTAGAACAAGTGCAACAAACTGCACTTGTTCTTTTGTAGAAATTAAGTACACCAACAAAATTCGTTGTCGACACTTAAGGATCAAAATGGGAGCATTCGTGTGTCGTTGATAGTCTACCGACCGCAATCAGAAGTCCTCGAAATAGTCATCGGGCCTAGTAGCTTTACAGCAGAGTCGTAGCAGAACCCTAGAGCAGTTGGAAGCTCAAACGGGCGAGTAGTAGCTCGTATATCAGTGTTCTTTCAAAGCCTTATTGAGATTGCCTTAAATAAGGCTTGGAAGGCGCCTTCCATAGCTGTTGAAGGATATTTCAACCTAGTAAATTTGATCCTGAGTAGCCTAGCACTTATCCGAGACTACGTCTACAATTTATCCTGCAGAAAGCGCCTTCCATAGCCATGGAAGGCGCTTTATATGAACAGTATGAAGGCGCCTTCAAGTAGTGAAGGCGCCTTCGGACACTGTTCATTCAAAGGTAAATTTTCTCCTTTTTCTTGCAAAATAATGTTAGTCCAAATAATCTACAACACATGTATTAGGACAATAATAATTAATAATAAAGAGTAGTAATTAGTTCATGTACTTCTATGACTAAGAACTAGTCAAGATTTTAGTTTAGGGATCCCAAATGGACCTAAACTGAATCGATGTCTATTGTCCCTCAACTAGGATACGTCCTCACAAGGTCACTCTTCTCCAGTGACTTACCTTAACTTACCAACTTGTCAAACATCCGGTCAGTTTGTCGACCTGTCTGGACTGCATGCCAGCTATCTAGTCGACCTGTTGACCTAGCATGACTTCTCACCAGATATCTGGTCATCCCATCGACCTATCTAGACTTCCTATCAGTTATCCAGTCGACCTGTTGACCTATTTGGACTTCTCCTACACACTTAATCAAATGGTTAGATCACAACAAAACCTAACTTAACTTACTTATCATTCATTAAAACCTGAGTTAGACCGTTAGTACAAATTGCACCAACAACATCCAATCACGGAACTTGGCTATAAAACTTTATCACATCATTACAGATTACTAATGATATTGATAGGCCACTGAGGATCTACAATGATAATAAAGATGAAGAACTTTATGTCATGAACAACTATAATTCGTCAAAGTCTAAGCACATCAATATCAATTTTCTAACGTTTAAAGAAATAGTTCAGAGTCGTTAGGTCATGATAAAGCACATCAGCACAAATTCCATGTTAGCCGATCCACTCACCAAAGGCTTGGTACCTAAGGTGTTTCTGTACATGTTGTGGATATGAGAGTCCTTCTTATAGAACAACTCATGTAGTGGGAGTCTATATTTATTTTATTGCTCTATGTTAATAAAGACAAACATTTGTTTTGATTATTGTACATACTTAAAGTTTAAAACAACCATGAATATCTTATTTGTTTAACACTCTAAATAAAATATGTCATGATTTACTACTGCTATTTAGCATTTGATAATTGTAAATATTATATATAGATTCCTTTTGAAATATAAAGTTGATCATAATTTGCTATTGTAGTTTAGCATAAAGTATTTTACAAATATGATCTGATCTTTTATGAGGTCACCTTAGGACCAGTTTGGATTGACATGTGTTCATCACATTTCATATAATTTTCATCTACACATCCACATCTTGATCTGTGTCATTAATGATATTGATATTATGATTACTGTTGGGGCTTGTTACGATCATATATAGTAGCTATGACCTCTTTAGTCTATACCAATGAAGTTAATGGACCAGATTATTTACAGGGGTATTTTGTATCCATAAAGTTTGGTATTAACTAAAGTTTACTTATATATCTTATGCAAATCACAAATAGCTTAAGTGGGAGATTATTAGATTTTATATCTATTATGTGGACTTAATTATAATTTATATATATTAATATGAACTAAACCAGTTTAAGTGATATGACTTAAAGTTATTAGGTTTTTGGGTTATTAGATGTGGATCTCATATGTATAGAACTCATTGCCCACATCCATTATGATCTATGGGTTGATAATGAATGTGCACTATACAATAGGTTGGCCCCTAGAGGATTAGAATATCTTTTGAGACGTCTCTTCGTTTCCCATTGACGAAGAGGATTCGACCCCATCAACCCTAACTCCTCCGGAAGACCAACCTTCTTCTCCTTCGCCTTCTTCCACAGGATTGTTAGATCAACGAGCTCTACACGAAGAATAATGATAATTCTGTTGCATTTAGGTTCTTCATAATTACAATACTAGATATGATATTTATCTTTAGAAAAATTAAATTCTACAAAAATAAAATCTTAATAATTTTTAGTAATAAAACATTATTTTTTTAAAAAAAATAAATATAATTCAGATAATGATCAAAAAATCTCAAAAAAAAATTCTTTTGATAGTGAACATCATTTTTTATCACAAGAAAAAAAATTTTTCAAAAAAAGATCTGTGAAACATTTTTTTAATTTTAATAGTACAAATTTAAAAAAAATAAAACAAATAATATAACAGTCAAATATTTTTAAATAATTTTTAGTTAGTCGATCAAATCATCAGATAGTATAGTAAAAAACTTCAACTCAAAATATGAAAAATAGGCATGCTAAATAATTAATTTGTTTAAATAATATGGAAAATAAAACACATTTAAATTTAAAAGCATGTATAAAATTAATTTAAATTATACTAAGCATGATTTGGGAATCCAATATAAATTTTTACGTACTGGATTTATCAAATAATTTTTTGGATATAATTTTTAGCTATTTTTGTAATTTGGCTCTTGTGAAATCGTAAATATCAATCAAGCCTACTATTATATCTAACATTTGAATATTGAGAGGTATTTGACCATGCAGAATTTTGTTTGAGTGATTCTATTTTTTCTCTTAATTTTTCATTTTCATCTTTGATTTTATCAAACAATTCTAGTGGGCATGCAGTAGCTAATTTTCTTTTCAAATCAACCTCTTCCTTCTTTAATTTATTATTCTTAAATTTTAGCTTACATAAAGATTTAGTCATTAATATTATTCTAAAATAAAATTAATCAGGAGGTAGAAGACATACCTCACTTACCATATCATGTTTGAAGTTGGATGCTCCCCCTTCACTGTTACTTTCCTTAGATGTAGCTTTCCCTTCATCAATGCTCTTCTCTTGGTGACTCACCATCAGTACTAGTCCGACATACTCCTCCAATTCAGACTCCGATGATGACTCATCTCATGTTGCCTTCAGATTTTTGTGTTTTGGTTTACTTGGCCCTTTGTTTTTCTCCTTTTTCAATTTCGGATAGTTATCCTTAATGTGCCCTTCTTTTTGATAGTTATAGCATCTTACTCTTCATTTTCTTGGAACAAACTTCTTAGCCTATGACTTTTAAATTTGCTAGATTTAAAAAAACCTTAAAAAATTTATTACCATGAAGGTTGTTTCGTCTTTATCAATTGATGAGTCTAAATCTGGTTTGTTCTTCTGGGCTTGCAGTGCTAGGTTTTGATTTGGTCTCTTTCTTTGTTCTGCACATCGAGACTCATGTAATTTGAAATTAGAAAAAAGATTTTCTACTGTACTTACCTCAAGATCTTTGGAGATATAGTAGGAGTCTACTATAGATGCTCATTCTGGTATTCTCGGGAATGTATTTAAAGCATACCTTTGCTAGTCCCGATTAGTTATTGTTTCTCTAAGGTTCGTTAATCTGGTGATTATTTCCTTGATTCTTCTATGTAGATGAGCAACTGTTTTGCCTTCTTCTATCCAGAGGTTGCTAATTTGGTTCCTGAGCAGGTCTCATCTTACGAGCTTTGCTTCGGACGTTCCTATGTGTAGCTCCAGGAACTTCTCCCAAAGTTTTTTTGCTGATTCGTAAGCTCTAATTTTACTAACTTCATGGGGTGGAAGTACGCTCAGCAGGTGGAACTCAGCTTGTCCGTTTGTCATGAAGTTGGCTTGTTATTTTTTGGTCTATTAGTATTCCTCTTTTTCATCTCCTTGTTAGTCCTTGGGGACTACAAAACCATATTTAAGTATTAATAGTAATTCAAAATCTATTTTAAAAAATACATCCATGCATTTCTTCTATATCGTAAACTCCCCCTCAAACTTAGGCGGATAGATGTTGAGAATATTTAAAAGCACGTCGTTAATAATATATTATTAACAACATGCATGTTAATGTATGTTGCGAATAGTTAATAATAATAACAGCGTGCAAAAGTAGCATGCTGTTAATATGATAAGTTATTATTAACAGCGTAAGAAACAGTAATATAATCAATTTTATTTTTTTTTACCTTGCGTAATATTAATTCCACTTTCTCATAATTATTTTTTTTCCTTTTATTCTTTAGTTTCCGATTCCCAAACTCTTCGCACATCCCGCGCCACATGCCCGTCAAACTTCCTCCTGAAAGAGGTTTCTCCCACCGTCCCTCCTCATGGAGACCTTCTCTCCCACACCATCGAAGCCTTCTCTCCCACACTATCGAGACCTCGCCGCCTCCTCATCTCGATAGCCAGTGATTCTGTCGCTTCCTCATCTCTGCAGCGCCTCCTCATTTTCGCATCCACTCCCTCAAGAAATCTTCGTCATCTCAAGATCGCCGCCTCTCATCATCTCTGCAAAGACTCTAAATCTCTCCCTACCGCATCATCGATAAATCGTCGCTGCTTCCCCACCTCCGTAGGCCACGCCCTTTGTCGCCTCCTCATCTCCACAGCCACCCTCTAGACCTATTCCTTGCCTCAAGATATATACTGTGGTAACTTATATTCTTGTAAGTGTTTTGTGTTTAAATTTTCTCTGAATTTATGGGCACAATTATGTGTTTGGTTCTGCTTTTCCTTTTGGATGCCTGGATTTTTTTTTTTTCTGTTTGGTTCTACTTTTCCATTGTTTTCGCTCTTAGTAAGTTCTTCCTTAGACATTAGTATTTACTTACGGATGCAAGAAGTGCTCAAAGAGATAGCCTCTTCAAAAAGCAAACTTTATAATTGTTCAAGAGAGAACAAGATATCTATCAATTAGCAATGGTCCAAATCTCCCTTTATTTAATCATATTAATAAATATGATATTCATTACTTAATCATAATATATTATGTGCTAAAACCTAATTTTAATAATTTTTTTGTTCTTCTCATTTATTTAGAAGCATCATGTGTAACTTCATGTGCAATAATTTTCCTATGTTTCTTATTTATTTTTATTTTGCTTCATGAGATGCTATAGATGAGACCACTTATGTCACTTAATTTGTTTTCAGTATTTTATATTTTAATCAAATTCGAAAAATTCTTAATTACATTGTATTTTCATGCATTAATGTTAGCAAAAAATATTTGTCAATTTGCATATATGCTTGCGTAGTTGTAACTGCATTATTTATCAATTATGTCAATATTATTTTAACATGACAGTAAATACAATATTGAAATTTAATGTTTTCTTAGTTTAAAAAATAATGATGTAGGAATCAGTTTTTATATTTAAGTTTTTGTATTGATTAAGTAATGTTTTGTTTATAAAAATGTTAGGAATATTTTGGGAAAGAAAATTATGGATAAGGAATGGATGCATCTCCCTTCAAGGCTTGTACCAGAGTATGAAGAAGGGGTAAAAAAATTTATTGCACAAGCTAAGGACTATGCAAAAACACGTGAAGTAATCTTATATCTTTGCAAGCGTTGTAAAAATAAGAAGTATCTGAAATTTGACCAAGTGTACGACCACTTAATTATTAAGGGGTTCGATCCCACTTACACTACTTGGGTCTTCCACGGTGAAACTAATAACTCACAATCTCAAGGTGAAGATAGTCCAAGAGGAATTCAAAAAGAGGATGAAAGTAGAGAGACATATAACTTTTATAAGGATGCTTTTGTGCCGGAAGAAATGGTTGGACACACTATATCTAAGGCAAAAGCTTATGAGTTTATGATTTATTAGAAGAAGCAGAAACTCCTCTCTTTCTTGGTTGTACAACTTACACTAAATTATCGGCAGTTGTCACACTATAAAATTACAAGTCTACTAATGGTCACACAGACACTAGTTTCAATGAGCTCCTTATGATCTTAGTTGACATACTTCCAGAAAACAACACACTTCCAGAAACTATTTACGTGATGAGAAAGTTATTGAAACCATTTGATTTAGGTATGAGAAGATTCATGCTTGCCCAAATGATTGCTATTTATTTAGAAAGGAGCTTAAAGATCTGGACTCGTGTCCAAAATGTGGTTCCTCAAGATGGAAGATAGACAAAGTCATCACCAAAGTTTGTAAAGGAGTTCCTGAAAAGGTCCTACAATATTTTCCAGTGATACCAAGATTGAAAAGGATGTTTAAATCAAAAGAAAAGGCTGAAGAGTTGATTTGACACTCGAACCACAAAAGTCAAGATCATATGATTCGTCATCCAATTGATTCAGTGGCTTGGCATACAATAGATCATAAGTGGCCAGATTTTGCATCAGATCCTAGAAATCTTTGCCTTGGTCTTGCGACAGATGGATTCAATCCTTTTGGTGACCTTAGTTCTAGATATAGTTGTTAGCCAGTTATTTTGGTCAATTATAACCTTCCTCCATTGATGTGCATGACAAAGGAAAATCTTATGCTAACATTACTGATTCCAGGTCTAAAGCAACTTGGAAATAATATAGATGTATACTTGGAACCCCTTGTGGAGGATTTAAAGGAGTTATGGGACACAGGTGTGGAGGCATATGATGCATTTAGCAAGTCAATATTCAACCTGAAGGTTGTTTTGATATGGATAATCAATGATTTTCTAGCTTACGAAAATCTAGCTGGATGTGCCACAAAAGGAAAATTTGGTTGCCCAATATGTAGTGAAGACACATGTTCTATGTGGCTTAAGTATAGTAGAAAGTTTGTATACTTAGGCCATAGGAGATTTCTTTCTCCTAATCATCCATTTCGTCAGAAAAAAAAAGTGGTTTAATGGGGAAAAGGAGAGTAAAGGGAAACCTAGACTTTTGAATGGGTTAGAAATTATCAATGCATTGAAAGATATTGAAAATGACTGGGGTAAAAAGAAAAAGGGTGAGACTGTGAACACTTTGAGGAAAAAGAGGAAGAAACAGGAGAGTTCAAAAGAGGTACAAAAACCAGTTCAAAGGTGGAAGAAAAAGTTAATTTTTTCAATTTGCCATATTGGAGTGTAAGTTATTTTTCACTCTATTCATTAGCTTTTACAATTTGTTATTTTTTGTTCCTAAATTATGTTCTAATATTCTGAACTAACACTATAAATCATGTTGATGTTTACCTTAGGGCGTCTTGCTATGTCATAACTTAGATGTGATGCATGTTGAAAAGAATGTCTGCAAGAATATCATAGGCACATTGTTAAACTTGAAGACAAAATCCAAAGATGGTGTGAATGCTCGCAAAGATTTGGTACACTTAAAAATTAGACAAGAATTACATCCTCAAGAAAAAGGAGAAAATAAATATCATTTGCCCGCTGCACTGTACACATTGTCTAGAAAAGAAATGGATGTGTTTTGCTCTAGGTTGAAGAAAATAAAGTTACCCGATGGATATAGTTCAAATATTGGTAACTGTGTTTCTGTAGAAGAGCGTAATCTTATTGGGCTGAAATCTCATGATTGTCATATTCTAATGCAACAATTGCTATCAGTAGCATTGAGAAATCTTCTACCGAAAGGTCCACGTAATGCTATTTTTTTTTGGGGTGCATTTTACAATGAAATATGTCAAAGAGTATTAGACAGGAACAATTTAGAATAACTCGAGGAGAATATTGTTGAAATTCTATGCATGTTGGAATGGTAGTTTCCACCTGCTTTCTTTACCATCTTGGTTCACTTGACAATTCATTTAGCAAGAGAGGCTCATTTGTGTGGGCCGATCCAATTCCGTTGAATGTATCCATTTGAAAGGTAATAAATAATAATTATTCTTTTTGATAAATTTTATATTATCAAACAATTTAGATTTTGCCATCAACACTTCTTTCATTTGAATTTTTCTTTGTGATTTAGATTTATGAAAACACTAAAAGTGTATGTGAAGAACCGGGCAAGCCCAGAAGGATGCATAGCAGAGTGTTACCTCACAGAAGAACGAATGATATTTTGTAGTGCTTATATAAAAAAGGCTTATAGTATTGGTGTTCGTTCTAATAAGAACGATGATTTGAAAGATGGATTATTAGAAGGTCGGCCAATTTCTAAAGGGAAATGAAAGATTTTAGAGGACCACGTGTTGCAAGCTGTACATCGATATATATTATTTAATAGTGCAGAAGTTGAACCTTACGTACAGTGAGTGTAGTTAATTTCATATTATTAGTCTTGATTTATTACATATCTTATGTATTTTAACATCTCCCTTCAATGATTTTAAATAGGATGCATATCGACGAGTTTAAACAAACAAATCGTCGTTTCTCAAGTAATGAAACATTGTTACAAAAGAAACATATGGAAACATTTGCCAAATGGTTATCAAAATAGGTTTCTGTTAACTCTTCAGGTCGAATTCAAGGGCTAGCACATAGTCCTAGAAAGCACGTTATATCTTATACGGGATATATTGTAAATAGACATCGGTTCCACATAATTGTTTGTTAATCTAATGCTAATGGCAATTCACATACAATAGGAAGATTATCATACTATGGGGGGTTATTTGAGATATTATTTTGATAGATTAGTATTCTTTTAAAGTGCTTGTTTTTAGATGTGATTGGGCCAATCCTGGAACTAGTATCAAAATTAAAGATGGTTTTACACTGGTCA
>JBBMJZ010024124.1:0-10541 GCA_037833815.1 Zingiber zerumbet
TTTTTGCTGAGAAATATTGTGTTTAGTGTTTTTAAAGAGGCTATTCACCCCCCTCTAGCCATCTAAGATCCCAACATCAAAGACCCAAATTAGCATGCTGCAATGGCTATAGAGTTTGAATGAAACATGGATCTTAGTTCCTCGTACTCCGTTTATAAATATTGTGAGCTCTAAATGGGTTTACCGAATCAAGTATCATGCAGATGAATCCATTGAACGCTATAAAGCTCGCCTTATTACAAAAGGCTTTAGTCAACAACCAGGTATTGACTTCAATGATACTTTCAGTCTGATCATAAAAATTACAACTATTACATTATTACTATCTATAGCTATTAGCTCCAATTGGCCGATACAACATTTAGATGTTTCCAATGCTTTCCTTGACAGTCAACTTGAAGAAACTGTATTTATGGAGCAACTACTATGTTTCATCCACTTGCAACTTTCAACACATGTTTGTAAACTTTAGAAATCTATATATAGTCTTCGACCAGCACCTCGTGTATGGTTTCATCGTCTATATAATTGGCTTCACATTTAGGATTTTTTTGGGTTTAAAACTAACTCTTCGCTATTCTATAAATGCAATGGAAAATTTACTATATAATTTTTAATTTATGTGGATGATATTTTAATAACTAGCAGTGATCAAGAAGACATCACTTCTTTCCTCCATCTTTTTAATCAAGAGTTTCTGATTCGGCACCTCATAAGGCTCATTTTTCCTTGACATTGAGTTTCTTCCACATGTTGAAGGTTGTTTTCTCTCTCAAATCAAATATATTACTAGACTTCTTTAACGAACTAAAATAGATGGCGCGTATCCTACCTCCATTGAAGGAGATTTTAATTCTCCTTCTTCCTCTCCTTTAATGGCTGACCCCAGATCTACCGAAGTATTATTGATACTCTACAATATATCACCATTACACAACCAAATATTACTTTCGTAGTTAATCGTATCTGTCAATTTATGCATTGTCCCACTAAGCACCATTGGGAAAGTGTTAAGAGAATTCTTAGTTATCTTAAAGGCACAAGTTTACATGGTTTTCTTTTATATTGTTAGTCCTTACTAGAGTTAAATGCCTATAGTGATGCAGATTGAGTTGGATCTCCTAAAGACAAGACATTCGACTAGTGGATATGTAATATTTCTTGGACGAAATTCTATTCATTTGGCTCTTAAAAAAGCAACCTACATTCTCTTGTTGAAGCATTGAAACTAAATACAAAGCTATTGCTAAGGCAACATATGAAATTATTTGATTATAATATTTTCTTTCGGAATTACATTTTTCCCCAACTATTATGCCCAAAATTTGATGTGATAATATAGGAGTAACTTATCTTACAACAAATCCAATTTTTTATGCTCGTATCAAGGAGATTGATTTTCATTTTGTTCCTGAACGTGTGATAACTCAACAACTTTCGATTTCTTATATTTTTACAAAGATAAAATTATTGATATATTCACCAAGCCATTATCTAGATAATGTTTTATCAAATTAGCAATAAAACTCACGTTCGGACACTCCCATTAAGTTTGTCAGGGGTAATGATAATAAAAAAAATAATTATAGAAAATAATCTTAAATTGATTTCAATTAATCAAGATTTATCATATTTGACATCATAATTAAAGATCAATAGCAAAAGATAATATTTTCAAATTTAATATTTCCACTATTAGTTAAATAATTTATATACATAAATCCTTTAATTTTATCGATAAAATTATTATCTATTTTCTTTATTTCTATTATCCTCTCCGTTGTATAACAATTTAAATTAAATTAAATTTAAATAACAAAGAATAAGTTTAGTTTTGATAACAACATTCAAATATTGTTTTATTTTATAATAATTTTAATTAAAATGACTACTTCAGTAAAAAGCATTTTATTGACAAAAATTAAAATCCCATTTTTAAACATTTTTTAACATAGAGGGAAGAAAATAAAAGAAAAAAAAAATCATAAGAATGCTCTATTTTTTTTTGAAGGGACACTACGTCCTACCCTATTAACAATCCATGTATAATTAATCTAACTTATCCTCCACTATATTATTTCCATATTATTATCTTCTATCATTTAGTTTTATCATATGAATAAACCTTTTGTCATTCACTTCTATCAATCATTTGTACAACTAAAATAAATTTATATTTTAACAACTACTAACGGTAACTACCACGATAGTTATAGCCACTACCGTTGATAAAACAAGATAAGTATATATTATAACAATTATAAAATTATAATTATTATAACATAAATATTATTATTGAATAAAATAAATTTATATTATAATAATTATAAAACCCGTAATTGCTTCAACATTATTATATGATTCGTAACTATTATAACATAAATATATATAAGATAATAATAAATCGTAATTGTTACCATATAAATGTTGGTGAACATATCAAACCCCTTTGCTCCCTTTATGATTCAGAAAAAAGCGAAGCACTTTTGATTTTTGCCTATAAGCTCTTTTTAAATATTTGTCTAAGAAATTTAATCAGATGCAATGATAATTAATTCTAACCATGCAGCTAAATTTCCAATCAATCCAGGATTTGTAGCCCAAAAGCAGATCCATCGATCAAACGTAATGCATAATCTCCTACAAGAAAAAGCCAACACAACCACCACCTGGCTTCTGAATATGTTTCCCTTTTTCTTTCGTAACTCCAAAACTATCATCAATAAAAAAAAAAAAAAGCACCAAGTTTTTAAATGTGAAACCAAACTAACAATATATATACGGACACACAAGATCTACACTTTATTTATGAAGAATCTCATCAATAAAACAAGCATGGAGAGTTATAGATTGATCTCCTATGTCCTAACAGCCCTGGGTCCATTTTCTGGCAGCAATGTCTAATGAGCAACAAGACAAATTACAAACTTGAGGTCACAAACAGGACTCTGTTTGATTTAGCTCGCTCAGGACTCGATGCTAGAAATAAAAAAGTTTGGCTTGAAATGATCTCAGCTATTTCAATGAAAAAAACCAAGAACTTGGCCCCCAACATTTTGGTTTATAGCATCCTCATGGTCCAAGACACCATTTGGAGTTGTGATTACAACATATCCCCACTGTAAAAGGACAAAAAAAGAAGAAAAATAGTTGAACATTTCACCAATTTAGATAGCAAAAGAGAATAATTTCCGACATCACACATCCATAACTAAACTAACATTGTGAGCATGGAAGCAGTAAATATGCATATTTGAACTAGTAAAAGGTATGCTTAACTTAGAAAGGATGCATATTTCTCATTGCTATATGTATTTTAAGGTTGCAGATCAAGTGATCACTGTTCGCTCTATCATAATCGCAGGTTTTTCAATTAGGGATTGACGAGAAGTCAACTAGATAGGTTGAGTTTTAACAATAAGTCTAAGTTGATCAAATTTCAACTAATTCCATCCGTTTTCACTCTTACCTCCAAATTTCAATTGCTTCTGTCCATTTTCTAGGAAGGTCTAGCTTGGTAGATTCTAGTTAATTCTTCCAAATCTTTATTTTTTTTTAATCGTCACCATAATCTTCCTGAGAAGCACAATTCTAAGAGAAAGATAATATAAACCTTTGCTGATACCAATCCATCTTCAGACGATAAGTATTGCTATCCAGATAGTTTGACAACCATGTATTTAACTTGTCCAATTCAAAATTTTGACTCAATAGATCCTTCAAAAGTACTCAAATATACAACAAAGGGTACATTGTCATTGCCAACTATCATGGAAGATGGTGTGTTTTAACACCTACCTACTGTGGCTAGAAAAAGTTAGAAAATGAAATAGAAAAAAAAAATAGGAAACTGAAAATGATAAAGAGAAAATTGAGTACCCTAAGGTCGGATTACTAAATCAAACAGTCAAAGATGGCCAAGTTAGAGGACATCAATACATGTTTTCCATTCCCTGGCTCAAAATCTAGCCTTCTAACTTTAGAGTAATCACAAGAATTAATATTTAATAAATTGTCACTTCGAGGTTTCTGAATTTTTATCATCTTGATTAATATGCTCATCACCCAAATCACAATGCAAGTAGAATACATGACAATAAAACTATTAAAAATGAAAGATAATGGATCAGATTATATATGCTCACATCTGTCAAGTGGAGGATATATTAGAATGATACAGTACACAATTGTGGCAAACAACTGGCAAAAGAGAAAGAGGTTATCATTAGAGAAAAACTAATATTCCAAATATATAGGGTCAGAATCACTCTTCAGTCCTGATCAAGACAAAAGCCTAAACTATTTAGTGTTAGGCATATGGACCTTACAACTCTATTGAGCACTAGACATAAAAAAATTATATTAAAAAACAAGTGTCCCCTCATCTATATTGTTTGATGTAAAGATTAGTCTCGATGACGACAATGCAAACTGAAAGGAAGTCTAAACTTTTGGGTTTGTGAGGACAGATACTCAAAAGGTTGAGACAATGCAAACTGGATTAAACTAAAGATTTGTGGAAGAAAGTGGTGCAGTCTAAATGATGAGAAGTTTTAGCAATATATGAATAAAAATAGACCAACTCCAAACAGATAATTAATTTGTTCTGAAATTTTATAGCTGAACTACGTTCCAGTTAGAGTATGCATCATACTCTGCTAGAAATGTGCATGGCAACAAGACAAGATAGTGAATACATGCGAAATTCTTTATGCATGATAATTTTAATGCAAAGAAAAACTGGAACATTGGACAGCAGACTTATATAACATTAGGCCTAAATCCAGTTATATCTAGTTCAGTAATTAATTACCTAAGATTTGCTTCCTTGTGGATCACTTTCCTGATCTTTCTTTTTTTTATACTATTGACCAAGAATGCATGCTAGAAAGAACTATAATAGATCATAATGTATTCCCATTTTTCAGATTGTATCATATAATAAGAAGCCAACAGCTAAAGATCCAAATAACAGAAAATGAATTGAACCGTACAGTAAGAAACTCTAATACTCTAATACACACACACACACCCCATTAGTTTAAAACAAACCTGCCGTGTTGGAAGCATTCGTATTCTGTATTTTTCTATATCTTTAGCTTTGATATCCTGTCTATATGAAAGAGCTTTGCAATCCTTTAACCTGCCAAATAATTCTACAGAAATCCGCCCCACTCTATGTGGATCAAAGACTTGAAAGTCTTTAATATATCCTGCATAAGATATGGGCTCCTGTTAAAATTCTGAAAGACAAAATACTAAGGATTGTGGAAGAACTTAGTATTGCCGGGATATCTTTATGAATCTTATTTCTACTTTTCTTCCCTCATAGAAAATGTGCCCTAGGAATCATCCAGAATGAAAGAAATTCTACCAAATGGTTTCTTATATGTATATTTGATTGTCATCAAATATCAACATAAAACCAAAATGGAGTTCCCAGTGGAGTAAAAAAATCCATGGAGTTAACCTAAATAGTTGGGAGAAGATGATTAAACTGTGTACGCATTTTTGACTCTATAGTACATTAGTTTCTAAATTAAATATATTATAAATAAATTCAGTGTCAATAAAATAAATGTAATTCATAGAAATAAAAAAATTGAAAGTTTAAAGGAACAATTACTTGATAGTTTACAGCAGCAACAAAAAAAAAAAGAGTTGCACTAGATATTGAATTTTTCTTCCTGGTCAGCAAACACAAACTGAACCCTTTGTTCCACCTACCATCCAACATGAAAAACAAGAAGACACAAATCCAGTCACAAGTATTCCTTGAATAAGTGACACAGCTAGAAGCTCCGCCCAAGGCATCTAAGACAACCACAATGTCAAATGACCTTCTCCTAAGCAAGACAATAATGAGGCTTTTGCGAGGCAAGTTTCTTCCTCTTCTCCACCCAAATGCCTTCTCTCCATCAGTATCTCAAGTATTTTTTTTACTGCCTGTTGGCACTATTGGCACACCTATCATTCTTGCCAGGACCAAAATGAGATTCCAAGCCTTGCATTACATAGAACTTAATATAGATCAAAGCATTAAGAGCTCCAACTTCACTTATTCTTCACAAGAGACTAATAACTCTTGACTAAGAAGAATGAATGTGAATATGAAGAGGGATTAAATGAAATTGTTTCTAATAAAAAAAATATTTTACAAATTGCACTAGTTGCCTTGACAGTTGGTAAGTCTTTGAACCAGGAATAAGATACTATTTAGAATTTAGTTATCAATTGTTCATGGTATAGATTATGTGACTTTATAACAATCATTAATATTCTGAGGGGAAAAAATTAAACTACCTCCTGAAGTTCCACTATTGTTTTTTAGCTATGTCATTTTGTTAGCATAGAAACTCTAGCATAGAAGGAAGAAATTCTTTTTGCAACGAACCAACCCTCTGTCGTTTATATACACTGCTCTAAATGCAGTAACTCCACCTTGCAAGATGCATCAATTAGAACCATGATTACACAAGTTTGGTTGAGAAGTTTGAATCTAGTGGACTGTACATAGTACACATTGTATGGTTCTATACTGTGCACAAAGTGGGTTTTAGAAATGGCTGTGTTCGTGAGGTAGGGAAGGCAAGCACAAATTATAAGTGTAAATTCAAAACAAGTTTTGCATGCCAACTATGGGATTGGATACTCGAATCATATCTGCCATAAGGTTATCAGTGGTAATACCAAGCCATTATGACTACTCTCACTTTAGTGAATATTTTGCAAGATTATATTACAGATCCATGCCATTGATAATGTGGCTTGCATAATTACAAAAAATAGTAAAGATTATAGCCTGATTTTGACTTTTACGAGAAGTAGGTTGGCTCATGTGCATCTAACTTCCAAAAGGTCACAGTAGCATATCTTACTAACTATTTATTCAAGGTTTTAGCACCATCATCTACACGCTAATATGCACCAATATAAGGAGAAAAAATGTTCCAAAACGATGTTAAATACTGCATAGGTGAATAATATGCTCTTTTATAAATACGAAGCACCTTGATGAAAATTATAGCAGTGTACATAGATGTTAAAGGGCTTTGAGAACATAAGAAGTACAACATTAACACCTGCAATGCATGTATCTCAAGAAAGACACCAAATTGAGTAGATACAATAGCAAATCCAGACAAAATGAATGTAAGGAATCACGAATATAAAAAATAGCTTAAGATGAAAACTACCCTGTCAATTGAAAGCATCATGTAGAATAAAATTCTAACCGTCTTTTTTAAGTTTTAATAAATCCTGAAACTTATAATCAACTATGCCGGTTCCAGTAAGTTAGGCTGAAAATTAGTAGCTCGATAAGTCCAAACATAACAGAAAGAACGTTATTTCCTTAACTATACTGATAAATATATGATCTATATTTTCCTTCTCCTAAAATGGATCAGAATGGATACGGAAAATATTTCTTATTTGTCTCCAAAACCTTTGTTCTTCTGATCAAACACAAATTCAAATTGTAGCAGTATCTCCAAGGCATTCACCTGAGATCTTCAAGAATCGTCCAATTACCACTAGCTATTAGTTGCACTTTACGGAAACTCTTGAGCAACTTCTTCATACATAAAAAAACAAACAACTCTCTTCTACCAGAACAATTAAGTACATTTAACAAAAAATGGAGTGAGAACGCAAGTAACAAGATAGAGAGAGAGAAAGCAAGAACCTCGATTTTTCATGACGTTGAGGAAAGCAATAATGGTGCCCGAGATGGGCTGGAGGGTGGTGGACGCGTTGCCTCGCCTCTCCGCGTTCAGCATCTTTTGCAGCGCATCATTCAGTATCCTGCGACCCATTGCTTGGGATGAGGCGTGGCTGCGGCAAGACATTGCAGAATTAGGATGCCCTAACGCTTTTAAAAATAATATTTTCTTTGATAATTTTAAATATTTTCATAAAAATCATAATTGCAGAATAAATGCTAAAATATTCTATATTCAAAAGGTCGTGCAACGGTGCAAACCATAAACGTAGAAAAAGGAAGGGAAATAGAAAGAGAGGAAGCAAAAAAATCTCACCTCCAGGAGCTTGAAGAATGGAGATCAAGGACGGCCGGTGCGGACTGGTGGGATTCGAGCTTGGAGTTGGAGATCAAGGATTGCTGGAGGCGGACTGTCGCCTGTCGGACTGCTGGTCCAGGCGATTCGGAGGCGGCGAGGCGGCGAAGCGGTAGATGGGTAGGGGACTAGGGATAGGGTTTTTTTCTCAACCCGCGGATGAATCCGAACCCACCGCGGCTGATCCGTCTGGATCCGTTGCGCGGGTTGATCCGTTAAAATACCAACTCAAAACAAAATTATTGGGCCTAACCCGACGGGCCCAATTAATCCAAATTAACGGCTTGCCTTCGCAGCAGCATTCGTCGGCAGTGGCACTCGGAATAGATCCATCTGCAGATCTCGGCTCCTCATGTCTCTCTATCAACGGCAGCAGCCGCTGCCGCCGGCGGCCAAACCCTACCCGCTTTCCCCCCGCGCCTCTTTCAACTCTCAGACGCAACGCACCATCCCCTCCTTCTTCCTCAGTCAATCCGGCCTTGTTTCCATCCTCGCTCTTCTCCTCCTCCTTGGCGTCTTCCTCCCATTGTCCCGTCCCATGGCCGCCCTCTTCTCCTCCTCCTCCGTCGACTCACGCCGCGCATCCTTATCCCGGTGGAAGGACTACACGCTCGCTCGCGCTGCGGCCTTCGCCGCTCGCAACAGCACCGTCATCGTTTGCGCCGTCAGCCAACCCTATCTCCCCTTCTTGAATAACTGGCTCATCAGCGTCGCACGGCAGAAGCGTCAGAAGCAGGTGATCGTCATCGCCGAGGACTACGCCACCCTCTACGAGGTGAACCGCAGGTGGCCCGGCCACGCCGTCCTGGTCCCACCTGCTCCCGATTCTCAGACTGCCCACAAATTCGGATCTCAGGTGCTCTTCTGAGTTTTGATTTTGTCGATGTTGCAGCATTGTGGCCGATGGTTGAGTTGCTATGCAGGGGTTCTTCAATTTTACATCGCGGAGGCCTCGCCATTTGCTGCACATTCTGGAGCTGGGATATAGTGTCATGTACAACGATGTGGATATGGTGTGGTTGGCGGATCCGTTCCGTTATCTTGAAGGCAATCACGACGTATACTTCACCGATGATATGGCTGCAGTAAGTACTGTGGATGCTTTTAATGTAGTTTGGGGGGTAAGAATATGAAGATATGTGTAGAACTTAGCTACATTTGGTAGAATTCTATATCTCTCTTCTGGTGTTTTCTATGATTCGGTGTCCTATCCTTGTATCTTCTGAGAATAGCTGTTCCTTCTATATGAACAGGTGAAGCCTCTAAATCACTCTCACGTTTTACCCCCTCCAGGGAAGAAGGGACGGACCTATATATGCAGTTGCATGATTTTTCTTCGTCCGACCGAAGGAGCAAAGAAGGTAATGAACAGTTGGATTGATGAACTCCAAAATCAGCCATGGTCCAAGAAAACAAAATCAAATGACCAGCCTGCTTTCAATTGGGCTTTGAACAAAACTGCAGGAGAGGTGCTTTATATCATTCCATAACTTTGCTAATTAAGAACTCAGCTTCATGAATTCATTTTCCCCATTTTTTATATTTTTTATGCAGTCATCATCTATTATACATGAACAATTTATGATTTATCTCTTGAATCCAATATTAGCATCTGAACATTAAAATTTATCATGATATAAAAACTAAATATAGTGATGTGATTTTTTTTTTTACTGAGGTTCATGGTTGCATGGCTGGACAATTCAATTGCATAAATTACTGAAAAGTTTAATTTATTAAACATTGCTGTAGTAGATTAAATTAAGACAAATGCAGAGCTACTAGAATATATATCTAGACAGTTGAATCAATTAGCATGGAAGCAGTAAGAGATGGAGAAAGACCAAAGAAAATTTCAGTTAATATAATTAAAAATGTTTGAATGATGATGTGACTTGTATATGTTAAATGGAAGGAAAAGATTCATGGAACTGACCCCAAATAGTTGGAACTTGATGATAATGATGATTGTTGTAATCCCATTCCATAGTTTCATCAAAGAAAGAATAATCAATGCTTTTAGATGTCCCTTTGAACAATTCTCCTCAGAGTGGTAGTTCATATTCAGAACACAATGAGTCTTTGTGTATCAGTTATCACTTATTTAAGTCTTACACTATACACTCTTATAAGGTCAAAGTGTTGTTTATGAATTTATAACATTCTATAATTGGCATTTATTACAACTAAATAAAATTCTCATCACTTTTGCCATCATTTGGTAAGTGGGAAGGGTGGATGGTAGCAATGGTTTACCTTATAGATCTATGCCAATGTGTTAAAAAAAAAAAATCCAACCCAATTAGAGATGGCTGAAAAATCTAAAAGGAGGATCTTTGATCTTAGAAGGAAGGGGATACTTCGTGCTCTAAAGCTCTTTGGGTGCATTTGGTTCAAGTTATCATGTATAACCTTGGTTATGTGATTACCAAGTAATCACATAACCAAGGTTATGGGGAATAA
>JBBMJZ010024135.1:0-10541 GCA_037833815.1 Zingiber zerumbet
GTAGCTAGGAAAGGTTCAGACCTTGTATAAAATTTTTGTACAGTGGAACCATTAGGTTTTCCGAGTAGCAACCAACATTTATAAAAGGCTTCTCCGCCTTTAGAGAAGGAGATTCTGACTGAGCTTTAAAACCGCCTTAGATTAACGACCACCTAGGTTGTAACCAAGTCAATCCTTGAGTCTCTTCTTTAGTTTTGCCATTTTTATATTCTTATTATTGTTGCACTTTAATAGTTGAAAGAATGAGGACAGTATTTTTTTTGTTTCAGGCAATTCACCCCTCCTCTTTTGTGGGTCTGCTGCGCTAACAAATGGTATCAGATTCCAACCGTCTCAGAAGGACTAACTGCCGACTGAAGCATCAAGATCAAGATGATAGCCGGTGCAAGCATTCACCCTCTAAAATTCGACGGAGACTTCAGACAATGGAAATGTCGGATGGAGGTATTTTTTAAAATAGATTTTAAAATTCTATTAATAATGAAATACGGCTTTGTAGTTCCGAAAGATGAAGAAGAATACTAATGGACGAAGAAGGAGCAAGCCGACTTCGTGGCGAACGGCAAAGCAGAGTTCCATCTGCTCAGTGTCCTTCCGCCCCAGGAGGTCAATCGAATCGGCAGCTATGACTCCGCCAAAGATCTTTGGGAGAAGTTTCTAGAACTTCACGAAGACACCTCGTAAGCAAAGTTAGCAAGACGAGACATTCTCCGAACCTAGCTAATGAACCTGAGGATGAACAATGGAGAAAAGATAGCGCAACTCCAAACACGAATAAAGGAACTGATTACTTAGTTAAATAATCTCGGAGAATCGATAACAAACCGAGATTCAATCCGGTATGCACTCAATGCCTTCCTAAGAACTTCAGAATATGCGTCCTTAGTTGATGCATACTACATCTCTAAGGATTTTGAGGTAAGTATGCTAGAAAATTTATTTTCTACTTTTGAACTTCATGAATCTCGAATTGCAGAACCTAAAGAAATAAAAAGTCAAATCTCAATATTACCCTAAAAGCGAAGATGGACGATCCTGATTCTGAAGCGTCGATCGACGAAAATGAAGCGGTGCTACTGGTAATAAAGTTTAATAAATTTATTAAAACTAATAAATTTAAATCACAGTCAAGAAAGCAGTATCGAAACAAAAGGACAGTCTCTTGCTACAACTGCAATGAAGAAGGGCATATCAAAGATGACTGCCCAAAACTGAAGAGCAAAGATAAGGAAAAGAACAAGAAATCAGCTCGGCCCAAACATAACCTCAAAGCCACGTGGGATGATTCGCCATCCTCCGAATCTGAAGTCGAAGTCTACGCCGGACTTGCCCTAACATCAATTCACCAAGTAGAAGATGAGGCAAGCTTAGAGATAAGCATCGATGAAGGCGTAGGATCAGAAGAAGAAAGCTGCGATGAAGGGGGAGCATCAGAAATTGAGATAAGTGAGGTACATGCACTATCTCCTAAGCAATCTTTTAAGTTTATCAATGTTCTTACAAAAGATTTAGTAAAATTAGAAAAAGAGATTGCTGATTTAAAAAGACAGTTAGATAATTTAAAATCAGAAAATAATAGATTAAAAATGCAAATTGAAAGTTTAAAAATAACTGCATGTTTAAAACCAAATAACTTTCAAAAATTAAAACTTAGAGTTTATGGAAAGTTAAATTGGTATATTAGAAAACATCAGGGACAACTTAGAAAATTTTTCGAAGGATATATACCTCCTAAATTTTTGATTAATCTAGTAGGAAAGAAACCTATATTGGGTTCTAAAATTTTATTTAGATTAAAAAAAATTTTAATTAAGGCTTTCAGAAAAAATTAAATGTTTAAATTCCTTAAAAGGCTTTGTCTAGAAGTGGTTGATGATCCAATAACCAATAAGGCCTAGTGCCTCGCGCACAGCCTGGAAACTGATTATCGAATTGAATATTTAATTGACAAACTGATAAGCATGTGATTAAAATAATATTTTTAAATCCTTGTCAATTATTTGAAAATTTCATAACTTAAAAATTGTTTTGAAAATGTTTTATTAACTCGATTTTTTTTACTTCAAAATTTCTAACTTAAATTTCTTTTACTTAGACAATTATTTAATTAACTTGAAAATTTGTACCTTATTTTTTTATGTGATCAAAGAGGGAGAAATATGTACAAGTTTAGGGGGAGTCAGGATAATTATTTAATTAACTTAAAAATTAGTACCCTGTTTTTTTATGTGATCAAAGGGGAAGAAATATGTACAAGTTTAGGGGAAGTTAGGACTTTATAAAAATTTTACTTTCTTAAAATTTTAAAAATTCTAAATTTTGGTTAACTCTATTTTATAAGTCTGGATCTTGATAAAATTGTTTATCTTATACTTAGTGTTGCAATTTCTTTATTACAAACTTTATACTTAAATGTTTTATTTACAAATTCTTTTAGTACTTGTTTGCTTTTTACTCTAACTTGAACTTGGGTTGATACACATAAAAAAGGCGGAGATTGTTGGACCCTGTGGTAAATATAGTCTTGGTCTAAGAAGCTAGAAAAATCAAGCAAATTAAGTTACAACACTTGTGCACTTTCATTGTTAGTTTAACTTCTTTCATTCTATGGTTACACTGTTGTAAAGAGGCTTCTCCGCCTGAAGGAGAATTTAGTGCGATCAACTTCCTTGGATTAACAACCTCGCAAGTTGTAACCAAGTAAACTCCCGTGTCTCTTTCTTTTTAGTTCATTATCTATTTTATTATTATGCAAGTGTTTCTTTAAGTCATAAGTCGAGGAAGGTTTTTGTTTTGCAATTTTTGCAGGGGCTATTCACCCCCACCCTAGACGGCTTAGGGACCCAACACAAGGTCGGTTTGTTTAGATGTTATCAAGCTCTCGATTCAAGCTTGTTTGATTGTTTGAAACTTTTAGTTGTTTGATTTGTTATTGAACTTGATAATTTAAATATATTTATTTATTTTAATTTATTTTATTGTTTATTTAGTATATTGAAAAGAGTTTTATTAATGGATATGGTTCGTGAACATTGTTCATGAACATTGTTCATGAATATTGTTCATCAACATTAACGAGCTGAACACATGTGTTTAAGCTTGTTTGTTAGCTTAACGAGCTGTTCAAGCTGGTTTGTTTAATTAATCTTATGTATATTGAACGAATATAAATAAACTCTTATCAAGTCGAACACCAAGCTTATTCATAAACGCTTGGTTCATTTACAATCCTAATTCAAGTTGAGAAAATAAAAATTATTTGTTTAATACTATAAAATATATTAATAAATAAATTGAAAATACTAAATGAACTTATATATTAGTTGACGTGGGAATGGTAAAAAGCATCCACTTGTCTTTACAAGGGTCCAGATATTTATATACGTGGACGATAAAAGTCTAAGTAGAAAATGACTCAGTTGGGTAACATCAATTTGAACCATGTCGATCGGGGCTAGGTTAGTAAGGATACTTCGGCTAATACTCTTGATCAGCCGTATCCACCCGGGCGTCACTTGAGATAGACGTCAGGAGCCAATGCCACTCTCGATCAACTGTGCTCACCCGAGAGTTACTATCACCTGAGTTAGACACCAGCCAAGCGAGACCTCATTTGAGAGATCGGACAGGGCAAGGGTGCACGCCTGGCGTCACCGTGGCGGTAAATACCAAAGCTATATACCTGGTTTCCTGATCAATTATATAATACTTATGAGCTCATTTTCTCCTGATCTCATACCAAAGTAAACAAAATCCCCCAAATACATATGCATAATTAATATATCTTAAAAACACCTATTATCAATAGGTTAAAAATAACAAGCTGTTACCATAATACAGGAGAAGTTCCAAAGCAATTTAATATAGAATAATATCAAAAGCCATCATAATCAGATCATGCATTAATACATAGAAGGTAAAATGTCATCAATGAAGAATATAGAAAGGTATCAGCAGGGAGAGGTTAAGGATGGCAACGCTTCTAACCCTTTTCAAGTTTATGTGATCCTCTAGGCGCTCGAGAAGATGATGGTCCCTTCCTTCGACCTCCTTTCTTTTACAAACTTCAGTGGACACCCTCGCCTCGTATCGGTGTATCGGATCATTAGTGACTTATTATTTTTCATGAATAATTTTTAAATAAATTTACTTATTAACTTTTCCAAATATAATCTTATTTTTTATTTTTAAAAAATAAAAATATAATATCTTAAAAAAAATACTAATGTACACTTGGTTTGACTTATTTAGGGTCATAGTTGTAATTAAGTTTCTAAAAATTGATAGTTAGGTGAACAAACCAAATGAATTGATTGGGTTGGTTGAATCAAGTGGTTCGATAGAGTTGCATGGATTGAACGGATTGGATCTGTTGACTAATTAAGGCTAGATTGTTTGAGTTGTTGGATGGATTTACATGAGCATAAGGGAAGAGCTCAAATCGATGGCAGATCACCTTCTTTATTTCAATTCGAAATTAACTTCCTGTAACTTGTTTATTGATCATTTATCATCGATTCTATATATGCAACAACCCCTTTTAGGAGCTGTAGCATTTGGTTCATATTGCGGTAGAATGTCATACTCAAACATTCATTATGATCGTAGCATCATCTACAACAATGAACATCTCTTATCACAAGCCCTTTCTTGTCATGCCGTTGCATCTTCTTTGCAGCTATTTATTGCTGCGGTATCCATGAGTGCTAGTCACATTCAGCAACAATCAGTGTGAACCTTTCTTTCCAGTTCAGCAATTGTTCATCTTCCAATTCAATATATATTCATACTACTGTACTAATCTAGTTCTTCCAAACCTTTTAAGTACTCATATTTCACTATCAGAATGTGAATTAAGCTAAATGACTGCATACATAAAACTAATAATACAATGAACTGTAACAGAAGCCAACTTGTAGGTTGACACATTGGATTACTTAGACAAACAAGTGTCTGAACTAGTAACTTTGAAGCATTTTAGCTACGCTATGCTTAAAGTTCAACAACAAACCTTACGCGATGCCAAATTCACTATCAAGAACTCGACGCAGCTTTGGTATCTGATCCTCTGGCAGTATAACCATCACAGTTACATCACTTCTCTGAGGACCTGGAAGCACCAAAACTGCTCCTTCATCGCCGACCCCGTCGATGCTCAAGTCCACTTTTACGGGCTTCTGACCCTTGAGCTCTAGTCCAAATAAGTTGATTCCTCTCATATCTACAAAAGTGAGATTGGCTCCATAAAGTAGAAAATCTGGCTTGCCACTATTTCTGTCAACCAATTGTTCAACTGACTCCAACTCATCCATTTCCTGCTCAATGATAAGGTTTGCTAGTCTGAACAATCCGATACTGGCAGCCGAAGAGTCTAATTTGACAGTGCCTGTTCTGATGTTATTGCTGAGCATGTCACTGCATTTAGCTTGAGTTCTGTGTCTGCATATGGTTGCCAATTTGAGTTCCCTACCACTCTGAATTTTGGACAAGCACAACCAGAAGAGCGCCGTGATCAGTTCAAACTGGAGTTTTTGCCCCTTCTGCATCTTGCCAAGCTCAGTTTCTGTGATCTTGAAGGAATGTGTTGCCATTTTACAGGCGTTAGGAAACAACCAACAGTCGTTAGCTATTTCAACTTGCTTAACTGAAGCTGGTGTTTTCTGAGGTGCATAGTCTCGTGCAGTGTTTTGCATATTGCTCAGCTGAAAAGGTTTGGTGGGTGGATCATTGCCATTCAGAAAGTCTCCCCAGAGATTGATACAGTTTGTGGCTGACGCTGCATCTCCTAGAACATGAGACCAGCTGTATCCAATAGCCATCCCTCCACATTTAAACCTTGTAAACTGTTCGACAAGTAGCAGTTTCAAAAGTAAGCCTGTTCGATAAGTATCAGCTTAAAACTGATTTAAAAACTAGCTTGCAGTCACTAGGACACTTTGAACAGCAAAAATTCAAGCCCACCGAGCAACTTCAAGTCGATTATTAATTGATTTGTACAAACTCACGCAGGGACCACGAATATTATCACAGAATCAAACACACACACTGCACACAGTGGATTCGTTGACTGTTGGTCACCTAATTTGGAACTAGATTCCACTGAATTCGCTTGAGTTACTATTTACTATTTACTATTTGCAAATCCAGTAATCAAATCTGAAATATTGACTCTGTTCGATGTGTTTCTATGTCTTACTTTAAGAAATTAAGCTAAACTTATCTCTGCAAACGATGAAACAAAATAGTTTTGAGAGGCAGTCGATTTGCTAACAGCAAAGAGGAGCTGGAAATCATCACCTGGATGTAAACCAAGGGCGAGAAGGGCAGCTCTGGACCGAGGATCTTTTCCGGCACAAGGCTCCTCCACCGCGGGTCGTCCTCCTCGTCCAGCCACTCCTCCAGCGTCTTACTGCAACTGGCTTCCACGATCCTCAGTCCGCAGTCATTGCACTTGATGAAAGGCCGGCCGGCCTCTGCGCGCCGGATCCTCCCGGCGAGGGGATACAGCACGTTGAGCCACGGAAACATGGGCCTTTTGAGGTCGGTAATGGCCAGCCCGTCGACGACCTCACTCTGACTGAAGTAGTACACAGCTCTCAGGTAGTGGAGCTTCGTGACGAGGTCCATGTCGGAGAACTCGTGCACGACGGCCTCGCCGGTGACGTCGGCCGGCACGACTGTGGAGAACATGTGGCCGTAGACCGCCGACTTTTCCTGCTCGACGCCCATGGCTTGGCTCGGAGCTCTCACAAAGAATGGAATACAATACCAGAGAAAGAGTGGTGCACTTATAGAGACGCGAGGGAGCGGTCGATGGCAACAAGCCTTTTGACAGAACCTGGAAACTTCAAGTAAGAAATGGATGCTGTTCAACGTTAACTTCAAGATGTAAAATCCTGAATTGCTCAAAAATGGACGGAAAGCAGTAATTCATCTTTACGCCCATAAAGTTGATGAAACAGCAAGCTTCAAGCTTCAGCATTAATTTTTTTCCTGCCACTCTGTAGATTACTCCAATTATGGCGTGAAAGAGATGAAAAAGAGTTGGGGGGCCAATCTTTATGAAGGAACCACTCTCGTGAATATTAATTATGAAACATCATACTCTGTTCTGTTAGCTGTTGCTTTAGGGCTCCTTAGGCAAATTTCCTTTTGGAAAGAACTTCCACCGTTCTCATCTTCATCGTGGAAATTTGCAGTGTGATTCGACTGAAACAAGCCCAAAGCAAAGCAAACAAAACACACAAAAAAAGGGGGAAACAGTAGTGGT
Source organism: Zingiber zerumbet (assembly GCA_037833815.1). NCBI lineage: Eukaryota > Viridiplantae > Streptophyta > Magnoliopsida > Zingiberales > Zingiberaceae > Zingiber > Zingiber zerumbet. The sequence goes on from JBBMJZ010024135.1 coordinate 7,271, forward strand.
AGTTGGGAGAATTAGGGGATGTAATTAGCATTTAAAAGCTCATTTGTCTACGTGACCGATGAGTAGTGACAAACATCTATCCATAATTGTAACGGTACACCTAATCAGACACAGCGAGTTGTCATGGGCCTCAGCTAAGATGAAGACATGTCTCTCATGCATGATGATAAGTGAAGCATTATGATTCGAATGCCATAGTTTTCGGGGTAGGTTTAAGTTAAGACTATGATTGGCAGTTGTTTTCGAAGATGCTCACCCTTGCAGTAATGGAGTGCATGATAGCTTCACTGTAACGCTTTGTTTTTATCCGTCCGAAAGTAAAGGAGACGGATGTTGGATATATGGTGCTCTTGTTGGCCACTTGTGGACTCCACTCGGACCTGTAACACAGACTACGTCAGTACCGAGCTAGGGAAGGAGTCCCAACGTTAGCCCTCCGACGCTCAAGTCAGTTACCGGCGATGAAGATGAAAGCGGAGCAAAAAAATGAGTGAATGGTGGCAACAACAGTATTGCGCATACCTCCGTTGACGCTTGGACCCCCTTTTATATAGAGCTCCTATAGCACACATACACGCTTCCCAAGGTGAGCACATGTTCCTAAGTTTTCTCTGAAAAGACGTGTTAATAAAGTGTCCCTGACACAGTACCTTAACGGGTCGAGCATATCTTTGAAATGACAGTGGAAGTTTCTGCATACGATCTTCTGAAATGAACAGTAGCAACAACAGTGTATTGCGCATACCTCCGCTGATGCTTGGACTCCTCCTTTATATAGAACTCCTATAGCACACGTGCATGCTTCCCAAGGCATGCACGCTTCTTAAAGGTTTCCCTGAAAATACTTGTCGGCAAAGTGTCCCTGACACAGTACCTTAACGGGTCAAGCATATCTTTGAAATGACAGTGGAAGTTTCTGGCATACGATCTTCTGTCTGACCATGCCGTCTGTTAGCGGCACTAACTCCCAAAAGGATGTCGAGAGATGGCACTGTGGATCCGTCGTTAGGCCGAGCGGGCATGTCGCTCGGCCTGTACTCAGCAGATCGGGTAACCCCGTCCGCTCGGCTAGTACTCCACCGTACCTGTGTCTCATCCGCTCGGCCGATATCCCGCTACATATGTCCCAAATCCTATCGCTCGACACGCCTTCCGCGTATCTTTGGAACCTACTCCTTTATTGAGCGTTGGCTGCTCGGTGAGTCACCGAGCCAAAGGTGATGTTGGATTGGTCGCCCCTTCTCTCGGTCGGGCCAATGATGCAGAGCGTTGACTGCCTTAACTTTGACTTCCACCGTAGCAACGGTCCTCCGTAGGGTGGGTCCCTCCTTATCACCGCATCAATAAGGTTTTGTTACCCTACACCCATCTATGGGCAACCCTGATCAACAAGTGTTATTTATTTTTTTACAGTTTAGGATTTAAGGTATAGTTTTAGGCTAAAGGAAGTAAATAATTATAAAAATTAACGTGTTCACAAGTTGTCCATAAATAGATATACAAGGTAATAATATATATACTCTGGTCACCCATCTATGAGCACCTGTTACACGTTGCATGTATAATATAATATATAAATATGTATAAATTAGTACCTCAAGCAGTAGTATAACGCAATGGCGACGCTTGAGAATTCCAACAGCAAATTACTGTAACGGACTCTCGCTCATAAAAAATTAATTTAATATTACACTTGATCTTAGCCAAAAAATCAAGAAATGTATGCTTTCTAACATCGCCGACCCAAGGTATTTATAAAATATTCACTACTCATGGTGTTGCAAATCCTAAGATGTGGGACTAAAGAGAACCATGACAGTACATATTTTTATATAAAATTACCAGAGAGAAATTATTAATAAGCCTTAAACTTATTTTCAATCTTCAATGTGAAAGAAAAAAAAAGATATTAACGTAATTTCATTTTGAGTTTCACCAAAATTAGTTATTAAATGGTAAGATTCTTAATATAATAGTAATATATATATTACTATTATAATAGTAATAGAGAGAGAAGGAGGGAGGGAGAGAGAGAGAGCAGCACTCTGCTGAGAATGAAATGCGGCACGCTTGTATGTGTCACATCGATCAAGGTGCCTGGATTCGATCTAGGCGCTTAGATTCATTTTTTCATTATTTTTTAAATCAACCAGGCACCTAGATCCAAGTGTCTGGATTCATTTTTTTATTTTTTAAATCAATATTTTCTTAAAAAATTAATACGACTTGTAAACATCAAAATTTTTTTATCTTGAATACTATAACCCAAGAGAGAAGCATAAATCCTAAAAGAAAAATCTTATTAGCTTAAACTCATTATAACCTAACCTCTAAATTCTAAAATATTAAACTGTAAATACATATAAGAGCAACTGCATTGGAATGTTAATCAAATGTTATAACATTCTATGAACGTTAAAACCAATATAAAACTTGTTATAATATCAATGGGGCCCACTTAAACATTGAACGCGTTCAATGTTTATTTCATCATTTTTTAATTTGTGGCCCACCACAAACATTCAAGTTTGTGGCCCACCACAAACTTTAAAAAAAAAATAAAAATAAAAAAAAAATCGTTTAAACAGTATAGTGAACGGATAATTTTTCAATATTTTTTTTAACGGATAGTTTTAAAAAAAATCTAGTTTTTAATTTTTCAGACAATGGATATTAATCAACACAATGGATCATTTCAACGGTTATTTCAAGTTTCAACAGATAGTTTTTTAAAAAAATGTAAAATTTCATCTATAAATACTTATCATCTTATTTTAATCTTTCAACACCTAAATCCCTCTAAAATTCTTCTCTTATTTTCTTTCGAAATATTGTCTCAATATTCATGTAGCACCCGCTCTGATTTGACAAGTGAAAACAAAGTTCAAGTTGAAGTTGGTGATGAAGGTTATGATCCGGGGAATGAGCTAATGTCGTTGATACTTCAACTAAGTCAACAAATAGTTGAAGCATACCAAAGTAATAACGAGATGCGGCGAAGAAGAAGGTTTATCCAAAGAAATCATGAAGCCGGACATGTGAGGCTCTTCAATAATTATTTCTCCACAAACCCGGTGTATCCAGATCAAATATTTCAAAGACGATTTCGCATGCGAAGAGATTTATTTTGCCACATAGTTAATGCACTTAGAAAGTCGTTCTTTGTATTTTCAGTAGAGGGATGATGCTGCAAGAAGAAAAGACTTGTCACCACTATAAAAATGCATAGCTGTGATTCGCCAATTGTCTTATGGAGTCCCAGCCGAGCATC